>JAVQIZ010054649.1:0-10593 GCA_036023535.2 Galaxias brevipinnis
TGGTCTAGTCAGAGTTGAAAGGCCACGGCGGAACTTTTTTGATTAAAGCTAGTAGCGATTCAGGTAAAGTATATAACACGTATTTTAAATATATATTTGTTTACTGATTGCTTAGTCCCCGTAAGGTGATGTGCGGACGGGGGTTTATTTAAAAATGAATCAAAGTTTGACTTTCAAAAATGATGGGAACACCGAGGTGATTTACCTTGAAGACAAGGAGCGCTGGACTATTTCGTGTCCGTTTGAGAAAGAAAACAGAGCATTGCAACAAAGTTATGTATCAGCTACCACCAGAGGCGAGTTTTGAAATGACAAAATTATGTTATTAACAGTAGAACTATGGAAAGCTGGAATTATCAGTGATTTATGAATATATTCTTAAACCAGTCAATCAATCGTTTGATATTAAATTAAAATGTATTTTTTTATTTAACTGCTCAAAGTTGAGGATTTTTTCGTGTAACATCAAAACATACGCTCTTTGGAAGCTAACTGCGAATTGGCAAGAGATTTAAACACTTCTATTTTGTGCAGCTAAGTATTACTTTGGAATGACTTAAAAGACTCAGATCAACAAAAACTTTATATTTGTGTTGATTTAAACAGTTTCAAAACGGCACACAGCACGTTTTTCTTCACCGCTGCGTGAATACAGCTGCCGTCGACTACAGTGTAGCTGTTGCGTTTGTCCTGGTTACTAATGTTAGTATGTTTCATAACGAATGAATACTTTTTTAGGGGTGTCTCTGGTATTCTAAATTCATACGTTTTGGTTCTGGAGCAAACTGTGGTAACTAAACTGGTAATGAATGTTTGCTAGGCTCTCGACTTTAGTGGCCGTAGGAATCTGTATCTGAATCTGTAAGGTATTATGGTCAATAATTCATTGTTATCAACGTGAGATGTATTCTTGAATATTTGTAAATTAACTCCTTTTCTAAACAGTCTGCCAGTCTGTTATACAAGCTAGTTCTATTGCTGTTCAGACGATCATAAGTTAACAGTGTGAGATAAAAAATAAAGAGTTTGAGTAAATTGGGAAACGCAAAAGTTAGTAACACATTACTTTTTTAAGGGAGTAATCGGTGAAGTAACTTACTTTTTTAAAGAGGTAACGAGTAACTGTTACCAAATACACATTTCCAGTAACTTGCACAACACTCGTAATAACTTACCAATAATGTAATATAATGTCTGAATAACTTAATAACTTTTTCCCCATAGTGTAAGCTTGTCATGACTGTATTGAAATAGGCACGGTCTTTGTATTCTAAGTCAAAGCTACTTCAAAGAAGTATAGATTTCATATCATAATACATAACTGTAATTGTCTGCTGCACTCCCACTTCATTTGGTACTCAAACGGCTAAGGACTAGATGTCAGGGCTGGAGATAAGTACAATCATCAAGTTACACAAACAAATAAAAAGTCTTAATTCAGAGAGAGAGAGAGCGAGAGAGTGTGTTTTCTCAGACCAAGATACAGGGGTCAGGATTGGTCAGGTTTTTGAGAAAGCTATAAAGCTTCTTGAAAGAAGCAACAGAAAAGGTAAGTGTTCTGGAAGTCTGAACATAGTTATATAAGTATGTTTTCACATTATCAGCTCCAATTATTCAAAAATGTTGTTTTTTTTAAAACCAAGCCAATATTGTAAAATCTAGTAATTAAAGTAGATATAGGTAGTTTCTGGATTTGGGAACTCCTACCGTTTGCTTAGTGTAATTATTTTTACCTAACCGTCGCAAAGAAGACATGCACAATGCTTGTGGTTACTGCATGTCGCCAACAACAATCAATGACTATAGTCCAAGTATGACATTCTCTTCCTGATTTAGTGACACACCTCCTTGTGCCATAAAGCAATTCGTCACAGTTTTACGGGAGATCGTAACCGGTGGCAGACAGAATGAGTGTTAAATATTGAGATTTCAAGACGACTGATTTGAACAGCGATTTTTTTCATTGTCCCATAGAATGTGATGCGATATGCAAACTGTAGAAAGGTATTGATAATACGTAAATACTAAAAAGTTGCCTATAGTGGCTGTAATGTAATAACTTATTACACTATTGGAAAAAAGGTTATTACGTTATGGGTTTAGACATTTTATTACATTATTGGTGAGTTATTACATTATCGACTTTTCTTACATTAAGAACAATAAATGATTACGTTATCGGCAGTTATTACATTATCGGCAGTTATTACATTATTTGCTGCTACAAAGTGTAATTTTATTTAATATTTCTGAATTACCTATTGATATTCACTACACCGGCAAATCGGCGACACGCGCTCACCACCATGGTATAGCAAAACCCTTTCCCCCGCTGCTGAAAAAAATCCTACAGGAAACACTGTTCTTACTTGACTATGTCGTAATTTATTAAATCAAACAGTAAACAATTTGAAAAAGTGTGATTTTTTACTAAATTGGGTAGCTTTTCTTAGCTATCCCAGCAGACATAATATGATATTACATTGCATTGGGCTGATTCCTTCATGCTAATAGTTTATTTTCTGTATCATCACTGTTTGTTCACTGCGAGTTTTGGGGGGGACAAATTTTGGGCTTTGTGTGTATGTGTGTGAGCAGAAGGTGGTAGAGCGTTTCCATAGGGACATGTCTAAGCCGGCTTGTGAGGATGTAGCTGAGCGAGCTTTCCTATTGGCAGAGGAGCGTATCCAGGTGACCTATCACAGAGAGGACAACCGCATAATTCCGGCTTGGCGGAACTTTATGAAACCACGTGAGTCTGGAGACTCACAGAATGCTCCGTCCTTCACACCGCGAATGGCCTCCACCTTCCAGGTACACCTGCTCATATTTAACGCCACGCATTATAAAGTCAGTATAGAAGAGATGCTCACAATATCCATAAGACATGTCTGATACAATACTTGAAACAACAAATAAATAGAGCACAGATACAAAGGAAGTAAGTAAATATAGCTTCCTGGAGAGATTGTGGGTTCAGTTCAACTAAACATTCAGGAAGGAATATGCGGACTTGTAACAATAACATCAAAACCTCTTCTTAGCCCAAATTGTTCTCCAAAATTCGTTATTAGTCTCAATATGCATCTCTCTATAATATTTGATTACTGCATACTGGGAGATACAAATGCTACAATACTCTATTGTGCTATTGCATCTCCTGGTATGGTATGCCTATCAATAACAGCGGACAATGTGCAATACTTGGGAAGTAGCTTGACTATTTTTCCTGGTGTAACTGGTCACCTCTATTGTGGAACTTAGCCCTTTTTAATCTTGTGTTTACATTACATTGTGGCTCATGTTAAAGAATGTGCGTTTTGGACTTGCGCCAATGACACTATCTTTTTATTTTCCTTACAAAATAACTTCTATAATGTAAAATAAAAAGTTAAATAATATAACTAAAGTTTATATGAAATGTTTTGATGATCCCTTGCTGCTAACCTATGCGCATAGTATATTTGGCCAAATAAAAAAAACTATAGTTGGCCCACAGCCCAGTTGTGATAAATAACCAATCAATTATTCGTTTTATAATAGTTAAGTTGTACATTGTTACAGTAGGAAAGACTTTCAGACTAAAGCTTTTTATATTACAACCTATCACTAGAACAAAACATGTTGGGGTCAGCAGCAATAGTGGAGAATATGTCACAATCAGCATGACATAGTCTGACCGTGTTTGGCTTGAGATATGCAAGCACACACACGTGCATATACTTGTTTACACTCGTATTTCTGCGCAACAAATGCTCTGTTCCAACAAGAGTGAACTTTAGGTTCTTTTCTGACTGTCTCTTTAAGTTTGTCTTGTATTTGCACATGTGCTTACAGGTAGATCAGTTTGAGAAACCTAGCAAGAACCTTTTTCTGTATGAGACGCTGGTGCATATGATGCAGGAGGAGGATAAAATGGCTCTGGCAATTAAGGAGTCTGAAAAAGAGGTACTGCTTGTGTGTCAAAATATGTAAAGTGTTATTTGAAGACAGCAATGCCAAGTGTCCTCTATCTACAGTGGCCCCAAAATGTATAGTTAAGTGGTACTATGTAACAGTAGGGAAGACTTTAAGACTAAAGCTTTTTATATTACAACCTATCACTAGAGCAAAACATGTTGGGGTCAACAGCAATAGTGGAGAATATGTCACAATCAGCTTGACATAGTCTGACCGTGTTTGGTTTGAGATATGCAAGCACACACATGCACATGTACTTTTTGGGGCCACCGTATTTATATGGTGTTTGGTCCGTGTACCCACGTTTCCATTGATTCTTTTCTGTTCAGCAAGACATTTTACCATTTCTGGTTGTTACATTCTACATTCTAAATGTGTGTTGAACGTCACATAAGGATCTTGAGTTGTACTACATCACTAATTACACAGTATATTAGTTGACTGATTACTCTGGCGGTTAAAAACAATCTATTATTAGGCAGTACCCAGATGCTCATCATTTTAATAATACAAATTATTATTCATAATTTATTGTATGATAAATCTTTACTCAGCTAATGCTTCGTACCGAAGACAATCGCAAAGCTCTATTAATACCACTGTGACCCACACCCTCTCGTGTCTTACTGCTTTAATAACTGAGATATTTCAACAACACATAAGAGGGACCCCCAAAGGGAGTGGTTCCAGCTGAACCTCATCTCCTCATCATTCCCTAAGTGTTCAGAATAATAAAACTATTGGAGAATGGAGAAGAATAATATTAATATGACGGTATGCCAAAATTCCTCATAAAAGGGCCAGAACTGAAAATGGACGATTGGAAGAGGCATCTTAGCTGCTTAGCTGCTGACACTGCTCTTCGAACAGGAATTGCGCATAGACTTCGAGAGAAATATTGTATTGATCTTGTCTGTCTGTAATAAATTATACTGGTTGGAAATCCTTTATAAATTGTTTTACTTATTTCATATAAGTAAACCATGTACAACTTGTTTACTTTAAGTGAAAGGTGTAGACAATTGTAAGGCACAATTGTAAGGCATCACCCCTGCCCACTGATGGAGACCAATCAGGAAACTATCCGTCTCATTCAAAAACCCTTCCCGCTGGCTGTCTCGGGAGAGCAAGAGATTCAGGCAGTTGTGTGTTTGCGTATCGCTCTCCATTCTGTGTTCGTTAGTGGGTATATCCCAGTTGTGTATTGCAAATGCGACAATCTGTTAGTTTTCCCCTTTGCTTTTTTTTTCTTCCTCCTGTATTATATACAGTATTTATTTTGTCCCTGACTGTTCCCCTGGGTTGCCAGTACTACATGCTGTGTTTTTGTTTGGTTATAATTCTGATCCCAGTTGTGCCAGTACCCTGTACTGTGCTTTATTTTCTCCCGGAGCTCGGCTAGTTTAGATACCCATGGGTTTACATTTACACATCACGTAGTGTATTCTCTGGTTAGAATCATTAGTTTAGGAGCAGTGCCACCCCTTGTGTTTTCTGTTAGCTATCGTGTACTGGGCAGTTTAGCTCTTTTGTTTGAATCTTTGCTTTGGCACTGTTCGTGTAGCCGTGGGAACCCTTTTTGTTTTGACCCTGTAAAATAAATTCCTGTTCATTTTTACCTTCCTGGATTGTGTTGTGTCCACCTACACCCCCATCCACTCATTCTCTGGGCCGTGTTCGACCCTTCCTGTCCCTAGACAGGCCTTACAGCTGAAGGGTCGTAACATATTTGGGGGCTCGTCCGTGATCTTATATCGTGACCTGACTGGATACGGGTTAGGTTTTCCCGGTGGATAACCAGGGCTTGTTGTGTGGGGTGGTGTTTTGTTGTACGTGTGTTCTATCCATAGGCAGTGAGTTTGTGTCTAGGAGGAAATAGCTTTGTTTGATTTAGACCGTTTTTTGGCCAATCCGACCCTCAATCAGCTGGACAGATGTCTTAAAACTGACTTGTTGGCCATTGCAGGTCATTTTGAGTTGGTAGTGTCAAGGACATTGAGTAAATCTGAGGTAAAACAAATTGTGATTCAGATGCTGGTAGAAAAGGGAGTGTTTGGTCACGGCGAGGCGGCGACTGAGACTCAGGTCTCCGGGGAGACCCCGTCTCCCGGGTTTCCCACAGTTAAGCCTCAGGCTACCTGGCCCAGAACCACCCTTTTCTCCTGTCATGTCGGGTTTGAATTCCGATGCGCTCCTTAAAATCCGCCTGACGCGCATTAAGGTCGAGGCACAGTAGAAGGAGCGAGCGACCGAATATAATCATAGGGTGGCGATCCGCAGAATGGAGCTGGACGCAGAGAAGCAACTTTAGAAGCTCGAGTCGAGGCAGCTCATGCAAGGCTCTCTGTGTCCCCAGCCTCCTCTCCTCCCTCAGTAACGGACCGATTTGAGGTGAGCAAACATATAGCGTTAGTACCCCAGTTTAGGGAAGCTGAGGTAAACTCATACTTCAACGCATTTGAGCGTATTGCCACCTCGTTGCATTGGCCTACGGAGATATGGTCGCTATTACTTCAATGGAAACTGACTGGGAAAGCCCAGGAAGTTCTTCCAGCGCTGTCTCTGGAGGATAGCTTTTCCTATGACATAGTGAGATCGACCATTCTGAGAGCATATGAGCTGGTACCGGAGGCTTATAGGCAGAGGTTCCGCGGCCATCGGAAAGCTCAGGCCCGTACCTTCATGGAATTTGCAAGGGAGAAAGAGACACTGTTCGATCGCTGGTGTAGTGCCAGCAAAGCCACTGATTTTGGTGCCCTTCATGAATTGGTATTGCTGGAAGAGTTTAAGAACAGCATACCCGAGCGTCTAGTAACCTACTTAAGTGAGCAGAAGGTGACGTCATTAGCTCAGGCAGCGGTGCTCGCTGATGAATTTGCTCTCACTCATGAAAGTGTGGCTGTGTATTCCGAACGGAGAGTAAAGCTCTGGCCCCGTTCCCATCCACCGTAGCCCCAGGCAGGCCTTCCACTCGTCCCAAGGAGGACAGAGAATGCTTTTACTGCCACAAGTTAGGTCATGTCATTGCCGACTGTCTAGTTTTAAAGCAAAAGCGCCCTCTGCCTGAAAAGGAAAAGCAACCGAAGGGGGTGGGGTTATTCCGCACTGTTTTGCGTCCCGCTACGGTGGCACCGATGAGATCAAGTGGAGGGGTGTCACCTGATGCTAGCTATCAGCCCTTTTTGCTAGATGCTAGGGCTGGTGTCTCTCCTTAGTGACCCAACTGATCAGCGGCCTGTCCGCATATTACAGGACACTGGGACATCCCAATCTTTTATTCTGTCTAATGTACTGCCTCTGTCTAATGAGTCCTCATGTGGGGCTAGCGTATTGGTACAAGGAATTGAAATGGGATATACACCAGTGCCCCTGCGTACTGTACGTTTACAGTGTAAATTAATCAGTGGTGTGTTCCAGGTCGGCCTGTGACCCACATTACCAGTAGCCGGAGTGTCATTCATATTGGGTAATGATTTGGCTGGGGGTAAATTCTAATTTACCTCCAATTCTAGAGGTTTTAAAGCAACCAGAAACTCAAACTGAAGACTTGGTTTGAAATTTCCCTGAAGTCTTCCCAGCATGTCTGGTTACGCATCTGATTCTGTTTTAGCTCCGATTTTCTCTACTGATATCACCGACCCTTCCTTGATGGGTGGAGAGGTCCCCCATGTCACTTTACTGCTAGTGAGGGTGAGACTCTCACTTTACCTATGACCCGCCAACAGCTGGGTGCGGCACAGAGAGATGATCCAACCCTAGCAAAGTATTTTTCTACCATTACGGGGGGCTACAGAAAACCGATGTGACTTATGTTGTGGAGAATGAGACCCTAATGAGCAGATTGGTCTCTCGTACTCACGCGGGTCAGGAATGGAACGTGATTACCAAATTGTGATTCCGGAAAAATACCGGCAGAGAATACTGTCCCTTGCTCATGATAATCTATGGTCTGGACATTTGGGCATTCGTAAAACCTACGATCGTGTCCTGAGGCATTTCTTTTGGCCAGGATTAAAGCGAGAAGTGGTAGAGTACTGCCGTACCTGTCACCACTGTCAGTTAGCGGGATAACCGAACCAGCTTGTCCCTCCAGCTCCCCTCCGTCCAATACCGGTAATGGGAGAACCATTTGAACACGTCCTAGTAGACTACGTGGGGCCATTGCCCAAATCGAAAAGTGGTCATGAGTATCTTTTGACGATTATGTGCATGGCGACTCGTTACCCAGTGGCTATTCTAATTTAATTTAATTAAATTATCATTAAAGGGGCACTATTATGTTCATTTTCAGGTTCATACCAGAATAGGTTTACGCATTTTAATGTTCAATAAACAATAATTTTTTTCCAAACTGCCTGGGTCTGCAGCACCTCTATTCATCCTCTGTCTGAAATGCTCGTTTTAGCTCCTGTCTCTGTAAGGCCCCCCTCCCGACGAGCCCAGTATGCTGTGATTGGGCAGCTGGCCAAACAAAGGGAATTTGCTTTTGCACTGATGAAAACAGCGTTTTCTCGATATGGTGAAACCACTATCCAAACTTCCCGCCTTCCACTCTGACTGGCTGTGTTTGAGGGCGTGCCAAACTAGCCGCTAGGTGGGCATTATGCAAATGTATGAATTAGTGACATAGATAAGCTACGGAAGAAGACGCTGGACTACAAACGAGGCGTTTCAGGCAGTTCAGGAGCAGTGTTTTCTGTGAGAGAGAGTTGCTCCCTTTAGCATGGACTTTTCAGACCATTTACATGCACAAAAGGCTATATAACATTCTAACGGAAAGGGAAAAACACAAAAAGCATAATAGGGCCTCTTTAAATCCTAAAAATATACAGCTCTGGAAAAAAGGTGAAATTTAAATGGTTAAGTGGTCTGCTGTTTTTCAGAGCTGTATGCTGAACGCAAGCAACCTTTGTGGGCTGTTGTAGGACAGAAAAAATGTAAGCTTAAAGACTAAGATTAAACGACACCATAATGTGAATTTTCATATAAATGAAGGTATAGGTTACAGATCCCATGATTAATGTCCTCACTACTTGTGCTCACAAGACACAAACAGTGGGCCACACTTGCTTTTTGTTCTCCAAACAACAATGTGAATGACAGATGTTGCTTTAGGTTCCTATAGGCTTGAGGTTGGCCTGTATGCTCTTCATCATAGAGGAGGCTGTGGGGAGAACACTTCCTTCAGCTAAGTTCTTGTATGTTCTCACATCGCTGACAGCACCTTAAGCATTTGTTTGTGTAATATGCATCTTTCAATAAATGTGCACCCTCACGTTACAGTTTGTTAGACAGGTAATTTATTCCATTACTTTTTAGAAAGCAAAGACTTGTAAATCTTAGTGCTGATTGAAAAACGGGGCAGTTGCGACTCAGCTGCGCCTTTTCAGTGATGCCAAGTTAAAACGCATTGAAAAAGGAAAACACAACTCAAGATCCTTATGAAGTTCAATTCTCATTGAGAATGTAGAAACGTAATAAAGACCAGAAATGCTAAAATGTCTTGCTGAACAGTAAAGGAGTATCAATTGAAGCTTGTGTACACTGACCACTTATGTAACTTCTTACAATTTCTACATGGCATAAAATGAAAGGCACAATGAACAACTTAATAAATCAGATTTTTAAAGAGAAAAGATGCATCAGTTTTGATTTTGTAGACACATTTTATGAGGGACATTCAAGCAATGATGTGAGGCCACAGATGATTCTGTCTGGCTGATAAATTAAAGGCACTCTTAGTTAACAGTTTTAAATATTCTTTATTCCAGGTTAAGACATCAAAGGATTCTAGTCATTCCTTATTATTTGCATTTCATTTAATCTTTTTTTTACTTTTAAACTTTCTTCCTGTGTGTGTTTGTGTAGATAAGGGCCGTTTTGGCAACAAGAGATCAGGAAGAAGGCAACATAGAACTTCACATCTCCATTTACAACACCGCAAGAAATGAGAAGGCTCGTTGCCACAGAGAAGCTCTGGTGAGAACTGCAATCATATTCAACATGCTTTTTATCTTTGCATTGTGCCACCGTGGTTGCAATGAGAAAGGCCTGCGTTGATTTGGGATAAAAGTTTTTTTTTTTAAACTGGAAGGAGGGCGCTATTTTTTTTTTTTTGTCTCCACGAAACATAATCGTTGCAAGACAGAGGTGAGATTTACTGTGCTGTTGTCAAAATAAATAATTGACAAATTTATTGACGACTCAGAGGAGTGCATACAGACAAATTCGTCTTGGTCAACACCTTACAGTGCGTTAAGGGATTTTGGCCCAGTCTGACTGTGTTCACACTGCAATCGATTGTATGGGGTCATTATTGTAGCAAAACTATTTACAAATGCGTGTGGAAAGTTGTGTCTCTGTATCTCAATCCGTGCGTCGTAATCAGGTTTGTAAGTGTATTTTAAAGATCCGTCTGTATTCAGATTTGCAAGCGTATTGAGAGTTTTATATGTGTAGACAAATCTGTGAATGCGTGCATAGATCTGTAAATGTGTAGACAAATCTGTAATTACGTACGTGGATAAAAGTCTAAGTATTTTGCTTGCAAGAGCTGAAAATACAGACAAGCATAAATTACAACTCAATCGGGCCTCTCAATTGGATGTGTTTTTACACGTGACTTTTGCGACA
>JAVQIZ010054650.1:0-18659 GCA_036023535.2 Galaxias brevipinnis
CACACACACACACACACACACACACACACACACACACACACACACACACACACACACACACACACACACACACACACACACACACACACACACACACACACACACCAGAAAACAATTGCAGAGTCTGTTCCAAAAAGTTTCCTTCTAATGAGCAAGTGGTCGAAGGCCGCCTTGTATTCTTCCCAGCGTGACCCTGGGCCAGGCTGATCTAAATGTGTTTGGGGTTCACAGAAAATTACAAGGCAAGGCCCACACAAATCAAAGTTCAGAAGCAGGCCAAAATGAAAGCAAGCTAGAGTAACAACATGGCTCCAGACTTACTAACGGTCCAAATTACAACGATCTGGACTAACTAGGTTGAGAGAAGTTTGAAAGGAAATGATACAGTTCACTTCAACCAAGCAGTTTGATTGAATACTACCAAAAACCGTACGAGACAATAACTTCACTAGCAATGCGTGCTATAACTTATTGAAACCATTTTAGCGCACAGCATAGTTTGATAAGACATGTCGGCCAATATGTAGGCTATATCTCTCAATCAATAGTCATAGGTCACTGAGCTAATCTGACAGACTGATAGGGCTAAGGATTTTTTTTGGCCACAACATTTCAACTTGTTTCTCCATTGGGGACATGTTAGGATTTCAGAACATGTTTACATTGAGTGTTGAAACATGGGCTATTATCCACTTCTATCAAAGTAAATGATCACGCTGTTATAAAAATAATGTGAGTTGTACAAAACACAGATTCCCATTCCATAGAAGCTTTCAGGATCAGTCATAGTCCTATGAAGGAAGACTTTTCAGAGAACTAGGCTTACCCATGGCTTCAGACAAATGCGTGAACTGATCACAGTTCACATTTCAGTGCATTGCCATATCAAGCCCAAGCTTGTCTTAAACTCTCTATCATAAAAAGACATGATTAGGTAAGCCTTCACATTGTTCCCATATACTAACTACAACTAGCAGGATGTCTAAACAGGCTGTTGATGCTGCCTTGCGATCTAGAAATTTAATTAAGGGAGAAGAGTTTTATTCTAAATGAAACCATTTCTTTTTTATCCTACAACCGTTGTATCCTGTCTGTTGTCCCAATTCCTGCATTGCCTTATTACGTTATTGGCACAGGTATACATATAAGTTGATTAAAGTGTTCCCACTTTGAGACACACAGGAGAAAGGTTACTTGCTGTTTTTACCTTTCTGATTTATTGTAAACTAGCTGCACTTGCTGCGGACAATCACTGAGAGTAGTCAAATATTGCCGACCGTTTTTGTTTTATAAAAGTAATCAGATAGTCTGCTTTCCTGTATTATATATGTACAATATGTAATTTCTGAAGCTCAACTTTACTTACCTTGCTTTGTAAATCGGTTCTGGAAGAGTTCTGAAGAAAGCGCTTATCGCACCGTCTTACCACAAGTTTTAAAGTTAACTGAAATGAACGGAACTGTGACTTCCGCATAGCCCCATCTGGCCGGTAGGAGGGGAATCCAGTTAGCTGGTCCGATCAGCTGTGGTGTAAAACTCCACTGCGTGAAATAGTAGGCATAAATAATACATTTAGCGTTAAGTATTTGAGGGTCGTTACCTATTTAAAGGCCTTTACAATTGATAGGCGACGGTCCTTCATTTCTTTTAAATATTTTTAATATGTTTGAAAAAACTATAAAACATACAAAGAATATAACTTTTCAGGTAGCCTAAACAACATTTTTGACAGTTTAGGCTGCAGTGACAGGTGGAGGGTATTCTCCAGGGAAGGAATCCAGTAAAATAGCAGGCTCAGTGATAAAGGCTAAAATCACAGCTGTTACAGAGAGAGTAGCAGATTATTTATTGCAATGATATATTCACTTCTATTTCGCCAATGTCTTTATTTACTTCTTAAGGTAGAATAAAAATCAAAGAAAGTCGTAGGTTGGCCGTGCTTATTCAAGTTGGAAAGTGAACGAAAAGGAAGAAGGGGAGCACCGGGGGTTATAGGTCAAGTGGTAATACTTTCAGCATGAATTTGCCATAGATCACATGTCGTGGGTCAAGTTTTTGTGGTAGATAAGGTCTAATCACCTCGGTCTTTAGGACATATTTATTCCATCACTAAGACTGGTGCTTTGGAAATTCAAACTTGTTCTCCTCACTTCCACTTCTGATAAATAAGTACAAACTACAAAGTAGAAGTTCGAAGGTCCAGACAAAAAATCATGGGTGATAGAGCTTGAACTTTTAGGTCGCCATCAACTTTGGTGTATATACACAGCTGAGCTGACTAACTTCCTGACTGCTTGTCCCATTAACACCCACCTGTACAATAATTCACTGTTTTTTGCTTCATCAATTTTGTTTTCATTCATTCATCCTTTTAATTATAAAAAAATGTCTTGTATTTATTTAATTCTACATTTTTCTGACATTATATCAACCATCATATCACTGTTAAGAGAAGGTACAAAATTGTACAGTTAACAGTAATATTATCATTATTATTATTATTTTAAGATTAGTAGTTCTAGTAGCTGTATCATTACATTATTTAGTCATGGTGGAAAGTTTTGCATGTGTTGACAGACAACTATCCAAATTTCACGCAAGTAGGTCGTCTGATGTTATCATAGAAATATTCTAGGCGAGTAAGTGACAATACATCAGCTTGTTGAGTTGCGTCAGTGGAAGCTGATGTCATTCTTTCCGTTGACTGTTGCCGGTTTACATGGCACAGAGGTAGGCCCACATGCTAACATTGTAGTATGTGGACCACAATAGAACGTGTCCCATCTAAGAATGTTGTGACCTATCCAATAGATGGAGGAGCTTCTCTGGATTTTATACTGTCAGAAAAGTGTCTTCATTTAATAAGCATCAGGTGTGTAAAATAGAGTAAAACTTCCATATCCGCAAAAGGCTTTTGTCTTGCAGCTTATAGTCCATGAATAATGTGTGTGCTTGTGTGTGCGTATGTTTGATTATTTGTGTTCTGTTTATGTATGAGTAGGTAGAAGAAGTAAAGCTCGGCTTTATCCGTCATTTATCCCACACAGTTGGTAATACTCTGAAAATAATCCGGCCCCCATGAGGCCTCATATGAACAAATCCGACCCACAAATCCGGCCCACTACTTCTATGAGTTTGACACCATGGATCAGAGTCTAACCCATTTAACATATTTTCTTTATATATATATATTCATAACCTATTTTAAAATGAGTAAACCAACATTTGTTGATGGCTTGGGCAGTCTTAGTATGCCCTCTAGTGATTAAAGAGGACACTGCATGCTACAAGGTAGTTCTTAATGGTTCACCATTGCATTACAGCATTCGGTTCATCTAAAGACAAGAGGAAACCATTGAATCGATCTTGGACATTCCTTTTACAGTACTATGGTACAAAACCTCAATTTTACATTGATTATATACATAAAATAATCTCTCTCGATATAATTAGCAGTACAATAGAGTGCAGATTGCACTGTAAGATTGTAGTCATTTCCAAAAGTGACTTTCCTTCACGTGGGCACCTGTGTTGAAATGGCATTTCAATGGCATTTAGCAAGTTATAAAACAACATGTATAGTTGATGGTGTAGCTGATTGTATAGTTGTGTTGAGTTGGTAGAGTGCTGTTGAGCTCTCCAGAGAGTTTTGTGGAGGGAGGCTGTGAACTCCCGGTTCTACAGTGTGACTGCATGCTGTTAGTAAGAGGATGTGTACACTGAACCAGGAAGACATGCCTAGGGGTCAGAGATCAAACCCAGGATGGTTATGGATCGGCTGTGATTCTGCTCAGGAGCTGGTCAAATCACTGCTCTTGACCAGTTAGTGTTTACTGTAACTCAGATAAATGGGTATGTAATTATAGACGCACAGTACCAGTCAAAATTTTGGACACTCTTTCCCACTCACGTGAACTGTACTTACAGAAAACGAAATCACCACTGAACAAATCTCATGTATTACTTGTGAATATATCTATTTCACCCGCCCCTCGTAATATGATTATTCAATTATCTCATCAAAAGTAATGTGAAAAATGTCATGCATGACTGAAATCCATGGGAAGAGCAAATATATGTTTCCTATCCTCTGTTCAAAGCAATATACTGTTTGTTTCCTATCCTCTGTTCAAACTACTGCAAGGCTAAGGCTGCATGCCAGGAGAGGTGAGTGTGATCAGTGCGCACACATTTTGACATTTAGTCAATAGTTCACAGCGGTGAATCACTCTTATTGAACTCGACTCAAGAAACAGGTGAGCCTGTGTCACGACACGCTTGGATGAGCCAGGCCAACAAAGCTGAACAAAGCCACATCTTAGCTCCGCTCAATGGACATGGCTCCTTTCCTGATTCTTAATGGCCATTGTGGCTTGATGCAGCCCTCTCCAAAGGGTTCGTACAAGGTAGCGTACTTCAAAATAAAGGAAAGTACATTCGATCTGTGCAGATGTAACCTTATTTAATTTGCAATGGAATTTAAAAGAAGCACTTGACACTTGTGAAGTGAGATTTACTACAGAGATGAATACTACAAAGCCTTTTGTTTGAGTAGTAACATTGCAGGGACATTTCCCTGGAATATTTGATTTTATGCATTTTGGGGGCATTTTTAAAAATTATATTGGCTTAAATTCAGAATTATCTTTTATATATCTTTTATCTTACATTTTTTTTAACCATCTCTTAATTAATTGAGGTGCTACACAAAAAATAATGATAGATGAGGGGTTGAAGAACAAATCATACATTTGCTGTTATGATAGTATTATTTACAAAATAATGATTTGTAAATAAAAGGACTTTATAGAAACAAGTTAAAGCAACAACTATTGAGCAACTATAGGCAGCTTTTTAATATTAATGGATTAGCAATACGGTTCTTCTCATAACACATTGTAATGTTTATGGGAGAATGAAACATCACATTAGTGCTCTTGAAGCCTCAACATTTAGCACAAATTTTGTCTGCCACCGAGCACGATCTCCTGCAAAAATGTGACAAATTGCTTTATGGCACAAAGAAATATGTCCTTAAATCAGGAAGAGATCCCCATACTTGGAATATAGTCATTGATTGTCCTAGCAATGTGCAGGGACCACAAGCATTCTGCATGTCTTCTTTGCAAAGGTTAGTGAAAAAATAATTACACTAAGCAAACGGTAGGGGTCACCAAAATGATCTCCTACAGATAGACTGCCTCTAGTAACTTTACATTTTTAAATAACGTGTGTTTGCCTTTAATCAAACCTTTGATTTCTTTATAGCCAGCTTACCTAATTATTCTCTATAACTACATAAAATTCTTTGAGTTTCTAAAAAGTTGAATTGACTTCCTTTTGGGCCAAAGACAAAGTAATACTTTTTACCAGCATACCAATGAAAGACTTTTCCACATGGTAAATCATGTTTGGCAGAGCCCCATAAACTGCATGAAGGCAGATGTAAGCTCAGATGCTGTCTTGCATTTGGCAGCATGACGCAGCTGGCCTATGCTTTAGCTGCCCGTATGCCACGTTAGCACAGAGCTAAGCTAAACCAAAGCCCAGGGTTGAATGCCTGAAGGCAAGTTAGAAGGAAATGGAGAGGCATTGATCTAGGGTAGTCAGATCGAGGAGACACACACTGTTCTCCCCAGATTACATAACTGTGGGGAAGACAAGCAAACCGTAATCCTCCGGCAAGAAGTTCAAAAAGAAGTTAAAAGAAGGCGTTGGATAAAAATAGGGAATTTGACTTAGAGGGTCAGTAAACTAATCCGAGTGGTCCAACTCAATTCTGGAACACATTCTTTCAATTTACTACTTCATTTTTGATACAGGAAATATGAGATCCAAAAATAGGTGCACGCACAGTGGAAGATTCTGCACATTAATAGTGATAAATGAAAGTTGCTTAACAAATTTTTTTTTATCATCTACCACACAACCCACGACAAACAATATGACTATGACGTGTGAGTGATTGTCCAAAGACAGAACCCCAGGAAATGGTCGGACAGCACAGCAAGCCTTGGATGCCATGTATGGGTCAGTTCAATTTATCCAGGGCAGCAAACAGAGCTTCACGTGGGACAGCCAACGATTGAGTTGTGTGACGATAATGTTCAGTTAAAATAATCTGTCTGGAGTCTGGGCTTGGCATACTAAGGGTTATTGTTTTCTCTTCATGGTCTCTACTAACACGGCAAAGTGGTTGATCCCCTAACACAGGGTTATTACAACGGAGGTCAAATATCCCTAGAGAAAAGTGACTCCATTTCACACTGACAATCATGTTTGGTGTGTTTATACATTTGGCTGTTGTGTTTGGCTACATACAAAGAAGTTTTAGAAAAATGGTGGTAATCACGACAACATAGTACAAAACGTACCCACCCCCTCTCTGAGAACTCGCACAAAGGTCCTTCAAACCAATACACAACCTGTGGACATCCCATCCTTGTGCCCTTTCAGGACAGAAACTTCTTTGCCGACTCCATGAACTCGGTGGAACAGTTCAAGCTCTGAAGGTCCAGCAGTAGACCTGCTTGGCGGCTTTGTATGCTGTGCTTCTCTCCCTTGTAGTCCAGCTCCAGTGGGCTGCTGTCCGGCCTGTGGCTGGTGGTGAGGCAGGGGAGCCCGGCGTGTCTGTAGCCCAAGTCTGAGTCAGGCTGTGAGGGTGTCTGCGCCTCCACCTCCACCCCCTCCTCCTCCTCCTCATTATGTCCTGACTGGAGGTCGCGCTCCTGGTCGTTCTCCTCCTGAATCTCCATCTGCTCCTGGCTCGCCGTGAGGAGGGACGAAAAGCCAACGGACTCTGACTTCAGCTCCTGTTCACATTCCTTCAGCGAGCCCTCTGGGATGGCAGCCTGAGAAGGAAAAAAGAACATTGGACTTGACTTGGTACTCTTTTCTTTCTGAGTGGGCTACTTGTGCTGATCGGTATGTAATGGCATCTTAAACATTCTTTTTGCTGGTGACTGCAAGCCTAACTTTCTCATAAAAAACATCACTATGGCACCTAAGAATTGTGTTAGGACTCCAGTGAAAAGGTGAGGAAACCTACCTTACCTGTTCCGGGGTGCTGATACGCTTGGCCTTGGTCTTGGTCTTCTGGGTCGTCTGTCTGCGCTCCTTCTCCCTCAGTGCCCCAGATGAGTGGCTAGCCCTCAGGGACGGGCCCTGCTGGTCTAGGGGGTCTAGCTCCACGTCACTCCATACCTGCTGCGCCGCACACACACACACACACACACACACACACACACACACACACACACACACAAGAAGAGAAGGGAAGCCTTAACTGAAATACGGACGCTAGTTCTCTTAGAAGGTCCAGTTTCGTTTCGCTCACTACTGGTACTTGTTCAATGTGGTCTGTTTCCATTTTGAAAAATGTGCCATATGGATTCCTGAATGTGAAATGGCTGCAGTAGACATTAGTCTAATTGTATATGAAAGGCCCGCAGTGAAGATCTTATTGAACCTGAGCCTGGGCACCATGGGGTCTTCAGCTCCTTGCCATCCTAACATGTTCATAGCTTTGGGCCCTGGATGATGGGGATCAGAGCTGATGAGAGAGGACGCTGTTTCAACTCGACACACATTCTGCCTCCACTGCAGACCTTTTGCCCTCGGGGCCAAAACATCCCCCCACAAATACATAGCCCCCGCCACCCCCACCAAGGAGCCAAGCATCCCACTCTGACCTGGATTAGCATTCCCTGTGTTTTTCTGTCCCAGCCCATGGCCCTGGGGTGTGCTTTTGGTTTCGGACGCTATCTTCGTCTTCAGCAGCTGAGCTCTACATTGAAAAAGTAAGCATTGTCTTTCCAAAGGTCTTGGTATGAAACGGAAAAAGATAAAATGTGCCTTAAAGAGCGCCTGCAAACCGGAGGCTTCCCAGCTGCTCCACTCCGTGTTCAGTGAGACACTGTGGCACTACTCGTCGCGCATGGATGACTCCGTGCCGTGTCCGCTCGGTTTACTTCCTGTGCCCTGTCATCCCACAGCCAGGGGTAACCTCCTTATAAGGCAGTCCCTGAGCAGACACTTATTAACACACCTGTGAACTGTAAAACGTTTACGGGACACAAGTTAACTCACGTTTAGATCAGTTGAAACGCAATAGATATGCAGAGTCACTTGTGAGGGTCACAGCTGGGCCAGAGGAAGAAATACAGAGATCCAGAAAGATAAATCACAAACTGGCCGTAAAGAAATGGCATAAGGCTAATCCCAAAGGAGCTAAACCCCTGTCTGCCATCAACATCTGTTCCACATATACAGCACCTCGTCCTCTCTCTGACCAGCGCCTCCATCTCTTTGATGGCCTTCACTCACCGTGTCACTGGTGGACATGGAGGACACCCGGTAGAACTTGGTCTTGGAGCCCGTGGACTGTCTGCTCAGCACCGAGTCCCTGAAGGAGGACTCGCTGTTGGACACGGAGATGCAGTCCTTCCTAGGCCGTGGGGCCAGACAGTGGAGGCAGGGCACCCGTTCTGCCAGCGTGTTCCTGGAGGGGAAGGACATCGTCATCACAGAGCTGGCTCTCTACAGCGGTGGGGTTAGAATAGACTTTGTATGGGAATGGATGTAGGGGGCCTCACCTGTACTTGGAGTGGATGATGGCGTAGATGAAAGGGTTGTAGATGGCCGAGGCTTTGGCGATAACAGCGGGAACGGCTTTGGAATAGGGGCTGAGGCTGCTGGCGTATCTGAAGGTCACACATGGATATGAGCACAACATGAGGAAGATGGTTGATCATCTGCGGGGATACGGTTTTCCTCCGTTCACCAGCGTTCGAAACAAAGAACACTCCATAGGCAGAGAAAAACTGATGGTTTTACTGCAATGGCTAATCTCTCAGAACACGGAACACCCTCGTATTTACACCTTCTCACTCAAAAGTACAGAAACTGAATCAGATGTTGTTCAGATGTGTGTGTGTGTGTGTGTGTGTTGTCTCTATCCCTGCCCTGGTCAGTGGGTTGTACGTTGCCTAACTTGCCGAGGTGGCTCCCGCAGGGCCTGTTTGACTGGCTCTCCACTGACCCAAAGGTGTTGTGGACAGGCCACGGACAGGGCCCAATCACATGGCTGGTTCTCCCTCTCCTCATCACATCTCCCTCCACTCCATCGCTTCCCCTCCAATCCCTCCGAGGGGGGAGGCCAAGCCTGTAGGCAGGCCCTAGCTTTGCTCCGGCCTGGCTAAACGGCGTGCGTTTGTGCCTCAGCTCCTAAGAGGCTTTAACAGGCGTGGCTGCTCCACACACCCCTCCAAACAGTCTGTCTAGCCTTCATAACCCCTCCACCATTCCACCACTGGTCTGCTGTTACTATAAAAGGATTGGAGGGATCCAGGGGAAATGTTATCGGAGCTGATAGATCTAGATTCTAGATTGCCCTCCAGGGCAGGAAAAACGCTATTCCATGGGGAGAAATCATTAGGAAATGTCAATTGCTCAAAGGGACGGTTTGAAATATAGATTGGATTTTATTTGTCTTTTTCCTGAGCCGTATTGAAAGGGATTTTATTTCACCACTGCCACTATTCTGAAATGACCACTTTGTAGAGCTTTTAAGCAACTTAAGCATGTTAAAGCTCTTTATTTGCTAAAGGTTCTCCTTTGTCAAAGTCATGGCGGAAAGTGTTTGTATTTTAAATTCATTTCTACTACCTCCACGTCACTGTCAATTCAAATAAACAATGCTATGGATTGTTCCGGATCCCTCATACGTCCATAACACACATCTCTAGCAGGCTTTATAGCAGTGTGTCCAGAAGAATGCACTGTTCTGCTGGACTCCAGTTACCCGGCCCAGGCGATGAGGGTGACACAGGCGTAGGGCGACCAGGAGAGCACGAAGACGATGATGACCACGAAGGCCACTTTGGCCAGCTTCCACTCCGTCTTGATGGTCTGCTGCTGCATCAGCGTGGACTTCCTCACCTGAGAGCCCAGCTGCTCCACATCCCTGTGGATCAGAACACAACTTCGTGGTTGGCTGGACTGGACTGTGGTTTTGTACTACGTGGGGTGTTACTTTAATGCTGAATACTATTTGGTTTTACATGTGCAGTTGATAGGTCCATACTGCAACCATTTGTACTATAGTGTATATGTGTCTACAGGTTATTCTATTGTAGTGTGTACTTGGACCATTCGAATGTCTGTTAACACACTTGCTGGCCCGGCGAATAGCCAGGAACATGCAGAGGTAGCAGTAGGAGATGATGGCTAGAGGGATGAAGAAGACGAAGCAGCAGAGCATCAGGGTGTAGCTCTTATTAGCCGGAGTGGAGGTCACATAGTCCCACGTACAGGAAGTCATCAGGCCCTCGGGGATATAGGAGCCTGTCGGGCAGGAAGTGGAAAAGTAAAGGATTTGACAGAGTCAAGGCAGTCACAGTTACAAGCAACAGGCACAAGATTACTGTGCATGCTGTCTTTTAATGTAGGTGGTTATTTCTGTATTAATGTACTATAACTGTACTTCTTTATATGAATATAGAAAAGGATATCAATCTTCAGAGAGGGCCAAAAGAGGAAAGGGCCCACAGAAAGGTGACAGTGATGTATGGAGGTATGGAGGACGGGGATCACTCACTCCATCCCAGCAGCGGGGCCAGGCTCCAGGCCAGCGAGTAGACCCAGACCAGCAGGATGACGAGCGAGGTGCGGCGCTTGGAGGTCCACACGATGGCCTGCAGGGGCTTGGTGATGACGATGTAGCGGTCGATGGAGATGGCCAGCAGGTTGATCATGGAGGTGATCCCGAACAAGGCCCCGCAGAAGGCATACATCTTACAACCTGAGCCAAAAGGATGTATGGGGTTAGACGGGCCGTTGGTCTGAGTTGAGTTTTGGGGAGCAGTGAAAGGAAGCTAGGACATAACGAGGAAACCCCCTCTGAGATTCCTCAGGAATACAAATCAAATCTAACTGTTCTGTTGGGATTGTGCAGCTCAAAAGATGGTTATTGGTTTAAAACCGTCCAGTACCTGTTTCCCCAAACACCCACTCCTTGTAGAGACAGTTGACAAAGAAGATGGGAGATTGGGTGATAGCCATGAGGAAGTCACTCACTGCCAGATTCATGATGAAGTAGTTTGCAGGGTTCCGCAGCTTCTTGTTACTGAAACAGTAAAGAGAACAGTGGAGTTAGTAGGAAACTGGCATATCAGACTAATGTGAGGATCAACAAGGAGCATCAGTCTGCTCTGCAGTTAGACACTTCCAAGATGGGTGAATTGTGTTCTTAGAAGGGCAGCGTTAACTTCCTTTTCACATCAATTCTGGATCTAGCCTTGAGCGAATGAGAGGTCATCCCATAATGTGATGGTGATTACAGATAATAATCCCACCTCAAGAAGCTATGCTGTAAGAGCAATGTTTGGCTGTTGACCACCAGCAGGAAAGCCAATCACTGTAACTACCATCCACTCAGCAGGGTTCACACGTACTATAGAAATAGCACTGCGTTTCCCAGAAACCACCATTCCATAAGAGGAAATCTCTTCTTTGTACACAAAATCGGTCTAAATTGCCATTCCATGTCAGATAGTGGGAAGTGTATTTTGTGCAGGTTTTACGATGAATATCTACCCCCTTTACATTAGCACATAACTGTCTACCAAAGGCTGTACTGACAAGACTCTGAGATTATATGATGGTTTAGCTGTTATGAACATTTTGGAACGAGAAGAAGTTATGTTGTTAAAGTTTTTTTTCTGGATTGAATAGCATTCTGATTACTGTCTGGGCTATTTACATCCCTTTCAATTGATTATTACAGCATGGCTGAAGTGACACTTAAACAGCACAAGTCACAGCATTTAAGAAAGGGTATTGATGCTCAGCGACAAGACAGAGAGGTGCTTTCTACCACAAAATGAAATAATTGAGTGAAGTTGAAGAATCAAAGTAAAGAAATACTTTGTACGTGCACTCATTTAAAAAATTGAAGCTGAAGGCCTAGTCATTCTTTCCACAGACAAAAGCATGACCTCCAGTGGCCACATAACGTGGTGTTCAGGTACGCCAATCAATGTTCCCCGGACAAGCCAGGAACCATCAATCAATAGACAGGTCATGGCCATGTCTTCAAGCCTTGAACCTGATGACCGGGCAGGGCCCGCAGATTGCTGCCTTCAGGCGGTCAGGCAAGAAAGATGACATTCCTAGAATGTTTGTTCCGAGTTTAAAGTGTCCTTGAAAAGCCTCCAGTGTAAGACATGGATGTACTAGTCTGTCAGAAATGGAGAGGTATTTGCAGCTCCATCACGTGGTAATGTATTGATGTGGCTACCTAAGTATTTCTTTGTGCTTCAGCGCTGTATCAGTTACTATGTATTCGTATATATATATATATAGTTATATAGGGGCCTACCATTTCTAGCAACTGCCATGCCTCTGACTTTCCTCAAGTAAGATCTTCAGTCAGTGAAGTAGCCAGCTTCTCACAAAGAAGAGCTTTAGGGCTATTTTGAATATCACATGCTAACTTTGACAAATTGGTGAGACTAGATGATCCAGGCCACCAATGCTACAGTTGTACTGTACATTGACGCTCTGTTGGATGTGCTGTGTGCGACGCTCACATTTTACGTTGCTTTTAAGTTGTGTTCATACCCATGCCATGCAAAACTGCTTATGCATCCAAATTATAACTTATTTTCTTGTTATGTTACAGTCACACAGTATAAGTCACAGATAAAACTGTCGTTTTGTTAGTGTGTGATGTAATGCAGCTATCAGTGGTGTGTATTTTGGAAGGGTGCTGGGGATGAGACGCCTGGTCGGATTCCAGAAGAGGTTGCAGGGAGAGTTTGAGTGGGGTGTTTCACAAAGCCCTCCTTGGAGAACAGTCTTAATGCGCAAAGCTTGTCCAGGGAAGACCCTGAAGACTGCTTCCTCGCTGCTACATCGATGGTTTCTAGGAACCTGCGACTCTATTGGACACAGCCTGCCCACTGGCACGCTTCTTTCTAAGGACGAGCTGGGAGCAGTAAGCCAGCCTAGAGGCAGTGTGAATGGACAAAGTACATGGTGTTACTTTGAATATAACAGCTATGAAAGAAGAACCTCTAACAAGTAAGTGGAAGATGGATGCTAGGGACCCTTTCAAGTCACAATTGTTAGGAACTACTTGGAAGACCATAATCATACTATCAAATGACTCCAGTTGGAAACTCTGTTTCCATAAGGGATTCCTCAGGAATTCAAATTAACCCAGTTCCTCTTTGTTCTCTCTGCTCTTCAGTTGCCACATCAATCAGAAATATGTTTTCCATTGATATGCTGTTGCTGCTCAGATGTGTTTTCCTGTTTACCAAGAAGCACCATATGCCTCTTCCCTGATTACACCAATAAACCACTTTTGAAACAATATTGAATGATTAGCTACAAATGTGTCCTTCTTGTGTTTTCTGACATGCTAATCAAACATCTTGTTGTGTTTGTGTTACTATCCTTTGTATTGCAGTAACACATCTATTCCATTACCATGTTATCTAGATCGATGAATTCTTCTTAGAACCGCTTTCACAAAGGTTATTACGAGGTAATAATAAAGTAACTCAGTCTAATTAGCAAATTACCAATCGTCACAGAACAAATAGATAATGTGTTATTAACAGCCCATAAATTGAAGGGGTTAAACAACCGGGCGATTTAAAAACATGCGTTCCCCTCAAAAAGACAGTAAACTAAATTGACTATTAACATTAGTCTGAACTTGGGCAACTGCACTCCAGAGAAATCTACTCTAGTGCTCTGCAGTGCGTGCTAAAAATGCCCCAGTGATGTCTGATGTCTTCAAGTTTGAAAGCAGCCGGACAATACGTGCCTTCTGTCTGTCAGAGCGCATTAGCTGCCACACTCCGTCGCTGGCAGCGGCGTCAAAAATAAGTTGTAGCGTCAGTACAGAGCCATGTCTCCACACATCACAGTCAAAAGCACACCCGCACCCGTCACATCATTAAATCAAACATGAAAACCACGACTAGCCACTCTGCAACCAGAGCTCCCTCTTTCTGATTTGGGATGTCGAGCCAAAGAATATGATTTATAACACATGACCATGGGGCAAAGCTGAACATGCGCTATTTTCAAGTTCTATCAAGACATCACAACATAATTAGGAGATTCAAATATAATAATGAAATGTGAACAACGATGTTGGCCTTTCTCTTCCAGTCTATGACCACTTAAATATGATTAAACTAGGCTATGTCATGTATTGCTTCATTTACCATTCATGAAAACCTAGCGATTTGGATCAAAGTGCATTTCAAGTGCTACCAGTGACTGTACTGAATTCCCAAATGGCAAACGATAAATAAAAGCATTGCTTTACTTTCCCGTATGAAGCCTCAACCGTAATGCGATGTCGTAACAAATGATCATAAAATAGCTAGGTCAGTCCAGTGATTACTGTGCAGCAGTTCGGTTTACTATTTCATGACAGCTCAATATGTTCACTGGTGTGTGGCTGCCACAGGCCATCTCTGGGTTTATACCAAACAGCGCCCAACTCTCCCTGTCACCCTGGCCCATAGACGTTAGCAGCACATACGGGTACTAATTTATATGAATAAAGACACACATTATATATGGCTATGCCATCTAACTGTATATGTATGCACGTTTGAGTGGATAGCTACTTTCAGTATGTTGCGACATCGATTTAGTTTGACAAGAACAACCTGGAATTTCAACTTATTACTTCAATCTATTCATAATGCATTGTTTATTTAAAAATAAGTCCAGCATTCATATCTTTTTTATATATTAAATATTGAATAAAATTGGGTAGTATAGGTTTAATACTTACACCATAATGCTGTTGACAGCTATACTGTATATGGGGGGGGCTATTTATGAAGACGTTTTAATAAAAAAAAATAGGATGATAATCCTTGTTTTTGATTCCTCATAACTATCAGCATTTATTTATTCCTTAGACCATATAAAAGCTCCTCACATGTTGGTTTGTTCCTGTTCAGGCTGGAAGCCTCTGTCCACTTGAGTCACACACGTGTGGCATGTACAAGAATTGCCTGTGCCTGGAATAAGTCCTCAACAAAATTGTAGCTCCAAAGGTGATTAAAAATATTGAATTCTACAGTTATAAATCTATGAAAGGGGAAAGAAGTAGGGCATGTATACCCATTCCAAATGTTCACTTCAAAGGTAGCTTCTAAACAGTGTTTCTTAATTAAATTGTAGCACTGTGGCATTAGACAATTGGAAAACATCTTTGTTTTTGGTTTGTTTTTTTATCATGATGTGAAAGATGATTATATTCCACACAACATTATTACATTTTAACCAACTTTATCTATGCATGTAGATGTGTGTGGATATTTTCCCCCTTTTTAATGCTACTGTCTTTATGTAGGCCCCTATTAGTTGATCATGTAAAAAATGTATATTGAAATATATATTCATATTTAAATTTTTTAGGCATTGTGCTTGCAATTTATTTGCTCTTGCACTTTGTTACGGCCACCCATATTTCGGTGTCCGTATTGTGTACATGTGTTTGTGTGTTCTGTCTTCCCTTCTGTTTTTTCCCTTCTCTATTCCCTTCATTCAGATTTGCCGCCTGCTTTCCGTTGGTTCCCTCCCCTTCATCACACACCATCAGCCATCCGTTGACGGACCAATCAGGAGCCGATCCGTCTAGTTTTAAACCCTTCTCCCCGCCAGTCTCGTCAGAGCGAGATTAGATTTGTATTCTGTGTTCGATGTGTTTAGAGCTCGCTCTCATTTAGCAAGGTATGTGTTTTGGTGTTCACTTTTGGTGTTCTGTGTTTCGTTTGTTAGCTAGAGGGTTTATCCCGATTGTATCGTCTGTCTGTTCGTTTGTTAGCGAGTGCTAACTAGACCTATAGATCTTCAGTTGGTTTGCATTTCCCCATTCGACCCTTCCTTAGTTTCTGTATTAGATACAGTTTTTGTTTGGTTTTTCCCCTTGCCCTTTTGATCCTGTATTATATACAGCGTTTAGTTTGTTCTTTACCCTTTTCCCGTAATACCAGTACTCGGTACTGTGTTTTGTGTTAATTCTGATCCTTTTTATTTTGCCTGTAGGAGGTACTGTGCTTTATTTTCTCCCGGAGCGCGGCTAGTTTAGATACCCGTGGGTTTACATTTTACTTCACGTAGTGTATTCTCTGGTTAGAAACATTAGTTTAGGAGCAGTGCCACCCCGTGTACGTTTTGACAGCAAGCGTGTTATATTCAGCTTAGCTCTTTTGTTTGTTTCTTTGATTTGGCACCGTTCGTGTAGCCGTGGTATCCCTTTTTGTTTGTCCCTGTCAATAAATACATTCATTTTATACTCTTGGTTTTGTTTTGTGTCCACATTTCACCACCGCATTGCAATACTCTGGTAAATGTTCGGTCCTTCAGCGCCCTAGACAAGCCGTACAGCTGAGGGGACGTAACATTAACACTTGCTGGCTTTAAGTGCGAACATATCAAATTGGTAGCCTATATTTCAATGTGTTTGGTCTAATAAACAGCCTAAATATTTTGTTTGAAATATAACTGCAGTAAAGCTTTAAGTTAATAATAGGCTATTTGCGTGTTTTTGAGATCACAGCCATAACTATATATGTAAGAAAATCACTCAGCTCGATGGTTGGAACCACAGTTAAAGGTCCCACTTACTATTATTACCATAAAATAGTACTTAAATAAATGTATTAAAGGATTATATAAAAAAAATTCTATACACCTCAGTATTTATCGTGATGGAATCACCAGTTTTATAAGCAAAGACTTTCAGAATTGGGCAAGTGCATGCTGGTCGGCTCCGAGTCTTGTCATTTTAGTAGCCTATAAAATAATAAAAAAAAATATATATATATATATATATATAATATAATGCAAAAAGCTTTTTTTTTTTGTTAGAGTGTTAGGTAGAGTGCACTCAGTGTACTGTGGCCGATTTAGTGTGTGTGTATGTGTGTATGTACAAATTTAATCGACCAAGATTTTCTTTGGTTCACTACAGCCCTACAAGACATATTGAACGCCTTGTTTCTATATGGAAAGCTCCATTAACAGTCATGCAACGTTCAATAATAACTGCCAAAATTCAAAGATGTTCAGTTCCTTTTTGTCCTGGTTCCGCCTTACCGTGTCCCTGGGTCATGCTGAGCTCCTTCTCCTGCTGCTGCTGCTTGAGCAGGAAGCGGGTGTGGTCGGGGGCCAGGTTGCAGAAGGAGCCACAGGCCGTAGGACTTAGGCCCAGCTCCCTGGCTTTATAGATGCAGGGCTGGGCAAAGGCCTCCAGCTCACAGTATGCATGCCACTGGCTCTCTGCACAGTGGACAAAGACAACAAGCTCACACTTAGCAGTTGGTTCTTGGGAACAGAAGTTCCACAGTTCCATACCTCCATGGGAGACTCTAGTTGTCTGCCATGTAGCACTATTTATCTATGTTTTCTTGACATGCTATACTATCATTCTCATTTAAGATGAATGTCCACATGCAGCAACTTATCGACATAAAATCTCCCGTCTTCCAGAAAGTCTTCGGTGGTACGTGTGTCGGCAAAGAAGAGTAGGCAGTCACAGGTTTTGTATTTTCAAATCATATAATTCAGAGAAACTCAACACAGATACGATTAGCTTCTCCTTAAACATTTTTGCTAATGCTTATGAAGTAAAATGCATCGGTACTGTTTAATTCACGTGTATGCAAACTCTGCTCTCTCTCGATTGGTCAATCGACGGGCGAATATCACCTTCTTTGAATAACGTACAATGCACACCAAAAGCGGCGGCGTCCGGCAAATCACCGCTCACCATTCATTTTCAATGGAGGGGCATGCTGGGAAGGTGGCCGTCATCTCACAAACAGTACGGGAAATATATTGTTACTTTCAACTTAAATAACATTCATTGCTGACCATTTGGTGAAACTTAAATCACTTTATTTTGTCTGCTTTGAATGTGGGAATAATATTTTTAGCTGGGAAAGTAAGCAGTGAGTTTTGAGGTCTGTTTGGTTGGACTTTTGAGGCTAGAATAAATAGGTTGAACAAATATTTTGTGTCTTTAAGTATTGCTTAGTAGACCATTTCCTGGTTTATTATAGTATTGAGTGTTGCTGTTTTAAAATATATTTATATATATTGGCTAAAATAAAGTACCACAGAACCATCACAAGTTGGTTTTGTGACTAATTTCAAAGAGTTCAGAATTAAATAAGGAAACTAAAAAATTACTAACCTTAGTAACGTATAATTTTTGTAAGGGAGTAATCGGTAAAGTAACTCAATTACTTTTTAAACAGGTGTCCTATCACTGCTACATGGACGACACTCGACTAATGTTCTCCTTCCCTCTCTCTGATACCCAGGTGGTGCAATACATATTGGCATGCCAGACTGATATCTCAGCATGGATGGCAGCTCACCACCTGAAGCTCAACCCTGACAAAACAGAACTTCTTTTCATCCCCGGGAAGTCCAGCCCGTTCAAAGACCTAACCATCACCATTGATAACACTGTGGTCTCCTCCTCAAGTACAGCAAAGAACCTGGGGGTCACCCTGGATGACCAGCTGTCCTTCTCCGCTAACATTGCAGCAGTAACGCGCTCCTGCAGATTCCTTCTCAATATCAGGAAGATACAGCCCTTCCTTACAAGA
>JAVQIZ010054662.1:0-37051 GCA_036023535.2 Galaxias brevipinnis
TTGCCTGTGTGCTCAATCCTTTTCCATTTATCAACCCGTACATGACTCAGATATCACTTACCAGCTTATTCATGTGTGTGTGTGAGCGCAGGTTGAGGCTGCCTGTGGGGTATCATGGCCGGGCGTCTTCAGTAGTGGTTTCAAAGACCCCTATCCGCAGACCATCTGGGCAAATGAGACCTGACCAAAGTACGTACACACATTACTTTACAATCTGTTGTCCTACACGTTCCCTCATCGTTGACTTCTAAACTGCATAATGACGGTTCGGGGATGTTTGGTTTTCTGTCTCATCTCCAGCTCAGCCTCCTGTCTTTGGTCCGTCAAAGCAGCTGGATATTGAGCTAGAAATGGTAAATAGACAAGCCAAATCAATCAAGAGGAATATTGCAATCATTTGTTGTACGTTGGTGTCTGAATAGCTAAACTATCTATCGTTCTATGATATGTTGAATGTGTGTAGTTGAACAATTTGTTCAAATGCTTTCCTGCCCAGGATTGGATTCCTGTTTCTTGATGGAAATGATTGCTCTTTTGTTCTTACCCCTCTCCTGACAGGCCTTCTTTGTAGGTGGAGGGAATCATCTGGGAGAGCCCATCCCTATCGAAAAGGCCCACCAGCACATCTTTGGGATGGTGCTTATGAATGACTGGAGTGGTAAGGGGTCTCACAAAAACACTGGAGGCAAACTCAAGCACCGAAAAATTCAAATAAACCGCAGCGCAGTCAGTAGGTATTAGGTGAGGTCTCAAACGACTAAGCACTCTCTCTGCCTTGCGCTGTGGCATACTTGCTGTACGTTACTGTTTCTTAATTGGGGCATGCATTATAAATGCTGAGGCTGTCACTTCATATTTTCTCATGTGCATCTTGCCCTTAGATTAAATGCCAAAGTAAGCTCTTCCTTAAAACATAAGAGGGTGTTGTATGTATTATTAATAGAACAGAAAAGCTCTGGAGACCTTCTTTCTATATTCTCCAATCTCTCTCTCTCTCTGACTCTCTGACTCCTTCTCATTCCTCTATTGAACAGCATTATAGTCTCATTCAACAGTGTATTCCCCAAACCCTCCCTCTCTGATCCCTCTGTGCAATCTTTGTTTCCTCCTCCCTGCTAGGCCAGAGGTGAGCGCTCTATAAATGAGGAGACGACTGAGGTGACTGTAAATAGGCCAGTTCATTAGAGCAGGTTTACAGTAGAGGTCTGTTTAAACAGCTTCCAGGTCCCCTCTATCTGCTGAACTGCTCTCCCCTGGAACCAGCCAGTGAGACTGAGGCTGCCACGCTGCTGGATCTGCTGCTCTTTCACTTCAGTCCCTCCCAGTCACCCACCTGTCATGTAGCCTTGTCTCTGTCCCTATTTACTCTTCCTATAAAAAAGCTAATTGAATGGTATTAAAAATATCAGATCGTGTGCTTTGGCGACGATTTGAGGAAAAACTATTCTAGTATATAAATGGCTCTTTCTGGTTAGAGGGGGTAACTATGGCATACTTATTTTACTTTACTGAATGAAACTTAGCTTTTTGTGTTTGTTGGAGTCAGTTTGTTTTACATGGCCAAAGGCACACATGGCAGTTTGCCAAGAGGTGATAGAGTTAACTCCATAAGTTAAAACTGCTTTCTATCCCAGCTGTCAAATGGGCCACTCAATATTTGCAATTGTTGCAATCCTACTTCTCCCAACCCTTTCTTTCCCTCTTGGTGTGGTTAAATATTTAAGGAACCTCATATCTCCAATTCGCTGCTACCTCGATGCAATGCCAGGGGGTTGACTGGGTTTGATTTAGTGAAACTTTAAGGGAGTAGCAAGTGGCATTTCAGCCAAACGACTACCGTCTATTTTCTTTATTATTCCGAAGCCCTTCATGGGTTTCTGTGAAGTGCAGCGGCTGCTATTGCCTTTTTATGGCTCCGGTATGGCTATGTGTAGAGCTCTTCCCCACTTTACTGCTGTCTGGGCCTACTAAGGGCCAGGGTTTAACACACAGAGACACATGCATTATGTACACGGGCAGATAGAGAGATAGGGAAAGCTTCCAAGTCATGCATTTGTAGAAGCTGTTGGCAGGTGTCAGACGTCTGAATAAATACCCAATATCCTATAAATTGTTAAGGTTCACCTGCAGTTTAACTTCAACCCTTTCGCCAACAGACAGGTTCTATTAAGGTTTGTTTAACCTGGTAAGTCAACAGAGAACAAATTCTCTTTTACAGTGATGACCTGGCCAAGTGGCGGACAGCATGGCAAACAACAACACAAACATCCATAAAAAGCGCAGACATTTAGCAAAGACGGTGATCCTTATAAGCAAGCACAAGACTCAATCAACAAACAAACTCTTGTTTTTGGATTTTAATTTGGTCCTCACTATTTCAGTGTGGATACAGGACTTTTTCTCTTCGGGGAGAAAGCTCACGGAGGTGCCTTTTGGTGCTCGACTGCTGAGCAACCCCAAGTCTCTGTCTCAACCTTCCCCACACTTTCGAGGGATAGCTGCGTTCTCTGTTTCACTAAAAGGTCCTGTAATTAAAAGGAGATTTGGTTTCAGCTCAGATGGAAGACCCTAATTGCGTAACTCCTCAGATCTGGTCCTTTTGCTCGTTTCCTTATTCTGAAACCCTTTAATGGGTTGCCCCAGTCGGAGTGTGAGGGAATGGGATCTCCAATGAGCCGTTTCAGGGGGAGCCAGTGGGACTGAGCGGGGTTTATAGTGGTTAGATGGAGAGGAGGATGATCGCGCTCCGGCTTCATTAGGTTTACTGTGCTGGGGATTAGCATGGCCCAAATCGACCGGTTCAGCCGAGACTCACTAAGGAATGGTATTAGGATTTCCCAATACATTGTTATAGTTATAGTCATGAAGTCTGTGATAAAAGTATTGGTCAAGATCTTTTTCAACCTTGTTGCTATGGGAATTAGTAAGCTTACAGAGCTTTTTGTTGTTGCTGTTTTTCTGTTTTTGGACAAATACCATAATATTGGGTTGTCACCTGTCATGGGCCTTTGCAGCAGAGAGAGACGGAAAGCTGCTGTAACACCATGGCTCAGTTTTGACTGACTTGCTGATTCATATCGTATTGCTTTGGCAGTGCTGAGAAATTATATTTCTGAGAAGTTCCTCCACACTTTGATGTAGGATTCACCTGAGTTAGCATCTAGACAGGAGAGGTAATGAGACTTGAAATGGGATTTTCCACCTGCTGCAGTACGGTATTGATTGAGCAGGAATGTTTTTATTTATACAAACCAATTCACCATTGAAATGAATGTGATGAAATGTTGCGCTGAAAAATATCTTTATGTTCGTTTTTCATTCCAGCCAGAGATATCCAGGCATGGGAGTATGTTCCTTTGGGTCCGTTCCTGGGTAAGAACTTTGGAACCACCATCTCCCCATGGGTGGTCCCTATGGAGGCCCTGCTGCCCTTTGCGGAACCCAACGCTGTCCAGGTCAGCACTTAGGGACCCACTGGTAGAAAGTTGCATTCAAATGGACTGTAGATGGTCTGTTGCTGTTTATGTTTATGGTAACGTTGCCCTCTCATTCTCAGGACCCTGTGCCCCTCCCCTATCTTTGCCATGACGACGCCTACACCTTTGACATCAACTTGTTTGTCTCAATAAAAGGTACACCCCCCACCCACCCCTAAACACACACACATTCTTGTAATGGAGTTTTCTGAGTGGCTTGGTAATTAAGCACGCTCTCTCACACAAAGGCACTCACACAGAGCCAGTAACGGCTGTTTCAATGAAGCCCCTAAGGCCGTCCATGATAATGAGTTACCTTTAAACGCTTTTTATTTCTAAAGGGTAGGACTAATCATTCTCTCACTCGCATCTTTAGTGCTCAATATTTTACCAACTAGACCTTTCCCGCGAGGTCGAAATGTAAAGAGGCACACTTTCAGTGCCCACACTCACGCACACACTATACACTCATGATATCACGTTAGTATCCAATATTAATATTGTTTTTCATTTTGCCACCCCACTGCAATCCAGAAAGCCGGGCTATATGCTGATTAGGAAGTCATTTTCTTTTTTGTAATCAACCCATGTACTTTCTCCAGGCAAGGAGATGAAGGAAGCAGCCACTATATGCAAGTCCAACTTCAAGGTAAGAGGCATGATCTGTATTTGAGCCTGCAGGTCCAAATGCATTAATGTATGTATGGAATGCAGGCCTGGTGTATGTGTTTGGGTCAGCAGGAGCAGTCATTGTGTACCATAGCAGTCAGAGAGATATCTGCTTAGTAGAGGTGCCCTGGCCTGTATCTGCCCCCTCTCTGGTCTAATCTCCACAGACAGGCACGGCTGGGAGGAGGTGGTCATTACTCAGGCAGCCACCGCCAGGCAACTCCCCACTCCCTCCTGAAGATTGAGATACACTATGGAAGGGCCTGCTCGTGACATGGAATAGGATGTCTGAGTATGTGTGACTGACACCTTGTTATTTTACCCTCCCTCCATCTCCCACTCTCTGTTTGTCTCTCTCTCCCTCCACCCCTCCCACCCCCACCCCCCTCTCTCTCTTTGTTTCTCTCTCTCTGGTTGTGTTTCTCCGCAGTATATGTACTGGACTATGAAGCAACAGCTGGCCCATCACACAGTGAATGGCTGCAACGTGCGACCAGGGGACTTGTTGGCGTCCGGCACCATCAGCGGACCTGTGAGTGTATTTGTTTGTGTGTGTGTGTGTGTGTGTGTGTGTGTGTGTGTGTGTTGTGTTTGCCCTGTTGCTTACCACCCTGCTGTCTGTTTTTCTCTGTGTAGGATCCTGAAAGTTTTGGCTCCATGTTGGAGATGTCCTGGAGGGGCTCCAAGAGCATTAGCCTGGGTGGAGGGGAGACCAGAACCTTCCTCAAAGATGGAGATGAAGTCACCATCACAGGTGTGGAGACACAATATATATATCAACATGATGTGTGTTTATAGACATGGCTTTGTTGGCAAGACCAGCATTTCATTCCAACATTTAGGTTGGATGCCATGATTGCCTAGCCACATGTTCCGCCAAATGGTGACATCACTTTCAAAGCTGACTAAAGACATAACCACCAGCGTAGCCTTTTTGTTTCAGTGCTATTACTTATGAGTAGCGCTAAAATGACAACAACTCCATGCATGACTTCGAGACTTAGCTTCACAGTGGTTTCCTTTCTAGTCTTGTTGTGCATGTTCACGGGCCACGCTATCAGATGAGAGAACTGACATTTTGCACTGGTAATGTATGGATGCTACAGTGTGCCTTAGAGACTGGTCCAGTCCTGATTGAAACCATTACTCAGTCCAGAGTTTTGGGCTGCTGGTCGACACAGACAAAAACAAACACACACACACACACACAGTTGCACATTTCAAATAGAATGTGATGGGACACACACTGTGGGACACATGTTCTGCACTTAGCTGCAGGGGTTTTATTCTTTATTTTGCTTTAATTGTTTAGCTGGTTTCATTTGACATGAAAAATGTTTCATTTCATTAAGTTTCATTTCTTAAATCCATATGGTTTAAAGACAGCCGTGGCTTGTTATTTGTAATGTGTCTCTGTTTTCTTTCTCTAGGTTACTGTGAAGGGAATGGATATCGGGTTGGCTTTGGCCCGTGTATGGGAACCATTCTCCCTGCACTGCAACATTAAAACTGTCTACCTCTCTTTGTGTCACTGCCTTCCTCACACAAGACGACACACAGACACACAATCAATTGCATGTGAAATTATAATAGCGTCCTAAAAATATTCATTTCCATTGCCCATACGTATTAGATTTAATATTTTAAAAGCTGTGTAAGAGGCTTTGAAGGGAACGTTTTCCAAACATTGTTACTGAACTCATTTGTGTCGTCATCTATTACGAAAATAATGAAACCATTCCAAAATAATGTTGCCAGGAGCAGTATTGTATTGACTGATGTTGGATGTGTGTGGACACGACTTATAAAGAAGTGCCTTCTTTTTAAAGCCTCCTGTGCCTGTGTCTTTGATCTATCTTGACTTGTGAATTAAGTTTACCTCGTAACACTAGCAGTCTAAGGACTCGAGTCGAATCAGAGCACTTGAACCGGGTGCCATTTTAAAGTTAAACTGTCTTGAGTTTATAACTGACACTCATTAGTGCAATCTTTAGAATGTGTGTCAGTAGTTGGCAATAGAGGATCCATAAGGAAAGGAACGACACCTGTCTGGAGCCATACAGAATAGTAAAATAAGTCACACTCACAGCATATCTGCTGACAGATTCTCTGATGTTATTTCCAGCAGTAATGCTTTTTTTTATTCTTTTCTTCAAAGGAGCACTCATGAATAAGTCTCATCCTAATGTGGGCCTTGCTTTCTTCTGTCATGTTCATTGAATGTGCGGTGTGTGTTGGAGGTACCTTTGATGTGTGGATTGGCTTTGTGGCAGCTCATTGACATGCCTGTTAAGGAAACAAAGGCTTTTAATGAAAGCCGTCCATCTGGTTTTCTGCCTATGTGTGTGTGTGTATGTGTGTGTTTGCATGTGCGAGTGTGTGTCATTGATGGACTAGGTGGCCACCTAACAGTCAAGCTGGCTTCCAGCAGACACCAAGGGTCGAGGTATATGCAGAGAGGAGAAAAGCCAGAGGCTGAAGTCAGGCTTAGCTGACTTAGGGTGTTCTGAAAGGAGGCAGTTGAGCACGTCAAGGTCACGGACATCTCACAGCACCTCAATCCAGCCTGCGCATGGGATTTGTCGGCCTGCTTCCTGCATTTTTCAGATGTTATGCTGAGAAATATAAATATTTTATCATGGACAGTATTGATATATGTACCATATAGGTTCAGGGTTTGACTGGTGTTGGAAATTATTTGAAAGTTTTTTTTTTTGTGGGGAACAAGTTGAGACCGTTGAGTTATGCCAGGATCATTATTTATTTACACTTCATATTTCTGTACTGGGAAGGCAGAATTTTGTGTGTGCCTGACTGTACTGTATGCCTGTTAGAAGGGCGCTATGCAAAGCCCATGAATAGCACTAATCAATCATGGCCGGTGGGTTGTGGCACTTAGAATGGGAAATGCACCCTGTGTCCTACTCGGAGGGGCAGAACTGCTGAGGCAGAAGCAGATTATAAATGTCAGCTAATTAAGAACCATTGATTCCCATTTCTATGATTGCATGGAGGAGAAATACAATGGTACAACAGCCCATGTTAATCACTGAAGATTGGCCAACCGCACAGCTACAGGCTGTCTCTTGCTTACAGTTAATGAGCTCATAACTTTTAGAAGATCTCAATAGATTTTGAACTGTCAGATTCAATCTGAAATACGGACTGTGAAGGAAAAAACATGTGGCTTATTGCATGGAACCTTTTTAGATAAAAGTCAATGAACGATAATTATAAAACTGACCTTTATGTTGTTCGCTAATGAGTTTAATAGAGTATTGATCACAAATGCCTCTGGTAATCAGAAATGAGAGGCCCAGATTTAATTGCATGGGATCCATAATAGACATATAGATTGCGTTGTAAATGGTTTTTAAAATGTACTCCTTGTCAACTGTTTTAACACGTATATAACATATATATCTGAGTGGACTCTTTCATATTCACAATGATCTGTGTCTCTGGATATAATCACACATATTCTGGGAGGAGCAAGGGAGTGCAGGAATGTACATTTTTAATGCCAGCTACTGAGTACAATTTACACTCCAAACAATCTGTTAAACTGACCAGGCTAAGTAAAATGTGGGCAGCTTTGCCAAGAAAATGACAGGCTGTTGCAGTTGAGCAAATGAAAGCAGCGAGGGAAAGTTGCTGCCCTAGTGAATTGATTAGATTAAGCCTTGTGGAAAATACCTACTCTTGGGGAAACAGCTGGCAAAATATTAACCACTGTAACACACTAAATTCACTTAAAAGGGAAACGCTTTGAAAATGTTTCTCAATACAATAAACGCAAGAACAGAAGAAAAAAATGACATACCGGAGAAATTAAAATGATGGAAAATATGAGCCGTGTTGTTTTTGGTGATTATAGTTAAATGTATTCTGGTTCCATAACACAGCTGTTTCTTAACACACACACGTAAGGAAAAGTCCAAATGAACTGAAGCCTTTCTTAAAATGTATCTAGCTCCAACATGTGTTGCGGCTCTAACGATTCAACAAAACTGATGTGTTACCACGCTGAGTGGAGGAAGCGGCAGGCAGCCTAATGGAACCACCTGAATTCCTTCAGACCTCCCCTCATCCTCCCGCCCGGTGATGACGGGCTCAAGTGCAGTCACGTCCCTGGGCGGATGAAAACACACGCCTCAGTGTTGAAACAGCAATTAGTCCAGCTCATTCCTCACTCTAAAAGCCACAGGGATTTCCTACCACATACCCCTGCATGCTCGAGCTGCGTCATACCTCTCCATATCGCTCTTTTGTGTAGGAATCGTAGCAATTTCATACCTGAGAGCGCAGGCCATGACAAATGTGAGATAAGAGCCAACGGCTCCTGGAGCACTGTGTGTGTCTGTCATCCACTGCCCTTGACATTTCAGGGATAGCTTTCACTGCATGTGCCAGGCTTGGGGAATGGACACCTGACAGACAAACATACCATTCCAAAAGGAAGTGTGAAAGTGTGTCGTGTGTGCTTGGTGTGTGTGTGTGTGTATGTGTCTGTGTGTGTGTAGAGAGAGGCAGGGAGAGATAGGGGTTTTTATGAGGACAGCTGAGGGGGCAACTGTTCGCTCTCTAAAGAGACATGGTGGAGCAAAAGGGGGAAAGGGAGGGGAGTGGGGGTTTGGGAGCAGGAGGTCTGAAATCTCCAGTGTCAGTGTCAAACATAATGAAAGTGACTCTCACTCTCTTACACACACACACACACACATACACACACACACACTTTCACAGCTGCATACTGAATGCTCTCCTTGTGCTCATGTAAGCACGTTCAACATGAAAACTAACCTGACTCATTCACAGACAAGGGCTGCAGACGAGCCTATCTGAATTTGGAGGGAAAGGAGTTTAGAGGGTGCGGAGTAAGACAGCGGGAAAGGAAGACAACAAAGGGAAATAGAATGCCAATCAAAACTGTTTAACCATGAAAAATGGAAATAACCCCCTTGTTTTTATTCTGGCCCCGTCATGCAATTAGCATAATGCTAATGACTTGCGTGACTCTGACCTTGAAACATCCAGGGGTCGATTAACTGAATTTGAATAGGATATGTCCTTGACTCCAGCGGTAGAGTAGATTGTATCATTGTGTGTCATTAAGTACATTGTGTGAGACGTGAGGAGGAAGCCCTGTGGGAAGGAGAGTTCCCCTTGGATAACCACTGAATGGGATTTCATTGGCCGTTCTATGTGACCCAATTACGTGTCAGAAATTATTCCGCCATAAGATTCACGTTGTATTTGGGCTCAATAGAAAACTCACACAAAGACAAAAGACTCTCTCGGCAAAGTTTCTGCAGTTCCTTTTAGACTTTAATATGGACAGACTACGCATAGCACAATCTTCTTAAATTTCAAACATACATTTTGTTTGCTGTATATAACTTTTCAGTCAAGCTTGATAGTCATGAACTTGAATGACTTTGATCCACAATCTCTAGCCACCTGTAGATAAATGTAAAAAAACATTGGACGGATGTACCAGTAGAAGGCCTACGCACTTTTTTCATCCGACTGTTTTCTGTCTACACTGAACCTAGGATCTGTAGCTCAGCAGCCCTGTGCTTAATGGCTTTACAACCCATCTGTAGTTTAAGCTTAGGCACTTCATAACATGCACGTCAAGACAATCCTTTCAGAAATTATAAAGGCTCTTTGTGTCGAGACATAGCTCAAAACACACAAAAGAACTAACAACAACAACATTTCAGTTTGTGCTAAAGCTAATAAGAATTACATCAGCAACAATGTCACACGTGAAATGTATGAATGGAGACCTGGATGTTTGTAGTCCCACAAGTCATCAGTTATTAGACAGGTAAAGTTGCCTGCTTCCCTGTTTTCGGGAATTGTATGTCTGTGAGTGCGTGTGAGTGTGTGTGAATGCGTGTGTGTGTGTGCGTGAGTGTGTGTGTGTCGATCTGGTGGGGGTAGAAAAATGTTATAGAGGCCAACATTGAAAAGAACCCATTAAGATCAGATTATAGTCAATACATTATGACTCAAACTACGAGTAAGGACATGTAGTCAACATTGTATGCAAATACTTTCTTTAAAAATGTACAAAATTAAGACGTTTCTGCAGGATCGACGGCTATCTCGACACTATCCTTTACTCTGTAGATTTTAGAGTCAATGTACATTTTGTTTCTCAACTGAAAACCCAAGCCAGCTCAACCAGTCTTGTATCCTGCCTCTCCATTTCCTGCTCATCCATCGTCATTGGCATTGCTCTGTTTGGCTGTAAAGGGAAGCAACATTCAGCAGAGGATTTCTGCTGAGAATTTCTTTGGGGTCCACTCCATCACTTTGTGTGTCTCATCAGAAGTATCCATCCGGTGGCTGTGCTTTGTGAGTGGTAACAGAGTGAGAACAGGCAGTGCTTTTCTCTTTATGTGCCATGGTTGTCTGTAGGCTCTGAACTATAGATGCACCCTTCTCCTCCTCCTCACCGTGCAAACAAGACGTGTTTGTCGTCAACGTCCTTGTCCTGACTTTCACTTTCCTCCATTGTATATTTTTGTACCGTTGTGCTTTGTTGTCCTCGCGTCTGTGGATACAGCCTCCATTCATGTATATGCATGCTCTCTCATGCTCTCTCATGCTCTCTCTCTCTTTCTCTCTCTCTCCGTCTTTCTGTGTTTATTTGTGTATGTGTGTGTGCGTATGTGTCAGTTTGAGTGCGTGCGTGTCAGTTTGAGTGCGTGCGCGTCAGTTTGAGTGCGTGCGTGTCAGTCGTCCAGGTGCTGCTCCTCCCAGGTGGAGGTGGGGATGGCGCTGTACGGGTCCATGATGACCTTGGCACAGCGGATGATCATGGCCACCAGCAGCAGGCATAGGAAGCCGATGCAGGCCAGCGTCATACCCTGGTCCACGTCCACGAAGGCTGGGTCCGGAGTGGGCTCCTCCTCCATCGCTGCTCTCTGTCCTGGTCGCTGTCCTCAGCCGCACACTCTCCCACCGCTACCATCATGAGGGCCGAGCTGCAGACAGGCCCAACAGAACGAAGAGGAGGAAGGAGAAGAAGTCAATAAACTCCTATCAGAAAGTTGTTGATGTTATGAAAAGGAGGAGAAATTATCACAAACAAATGCTGCTGACAAAGAAAAAGTTTGACGTTTGGCTTTTAGTTTGCCTTGGGCTTTCAATCCATAATGGGATGAGCACTGTTCGTTCTCCACTGCTCAGCAATATTAAAATCTGTAGCATTTCAGTGTTTGTGTGGAAGTGTGTGATCCCTGTCTGAACTCTAACTAGACATAAAGTTCAGCAGCTCCAGTTGGAGAGAGGGGCTGTTCTCTGTGGGCTTGCCCTTCACATGGACCTCAGAAATCAATGGCAGGTAGACGCCGTGAGTGTTCAGGGCAATGTTCTTAAGTTGAACACTGGGCTCTCTGCTCTGTTCTTCTCTTACTGTGGTGCAATGCTCTGAACTTAAGCTATTCTAATGACCGTCAAGCTGATGTATACGCTTCTAGAACTCATATATTATTGTTATTATTATTATTATTAATAAATGTTCCTAATTGGATTGTACAGAAGTGAAAGTACACAATCTTTTTCATAATTTTGGAAGTAATGATTGTGCCTAAAGTTATGTGCTCAATGCAAATGTGTGAAACTCACTAAATGAATGCCGTGTTTGTAAACATCATGAATATAATAACAAGAATTAATTTGATTTATTTTGCGTTTTTCTGACCCCCAAAGATGCTTATATTGCTTATATAGGCACAAATATAGTGAATAGCATTTCTCATAACCACCTCTGTGCAGCTATGCATTATCAACGAAGCTTGTTAAGAGCTCTTGGAAAAACAGACCCCAATAAACAATAGAACCATAATTGTTTTCTCCTCTGTGACAGGTAATAAATTATAGTGGATACAAATCAACAGACAGCGGAATAGAATCCTGAACATAAAAGAGCAACACAAAAAAAGGAAGGTAGCCATACTTTGGGTGTGCACGAAAGATTGAGGAGACAGCGATGTGGTTGTTTGTCTTGACAAGCGTGCTCCATATATAAACCTGCTGCTGCCAGATAAGAAATGGTACTCTACCTTGAGTATTAATAAAGTTATCTAAAGATAGAGGTAGGAGCTGCCGTTTCAGCACTGCTGAAAATCCAATTTCTGTACCTTTTGAATCAAAGACTCAGTTAGACAATCTGACAATCTACACTGTTTTGTTTATCTATTTATATTAATGATAAAGTCACTTTTAGAAGCTTATAAACCCCAGTTAATATGTAGAGCCAATGACGATAATGATGTTTTGAAAGTACAAAGAACAAAAAAAAACGCACTTATGCGTAGATTTAATGCAGTACAGGGGAATCGTAAATATTAAAGACAAAAACAAAGGGCTCACTCTGGCTCTGTCTGGGAAACATTTAATTGTAACCAACAATTAGCGGCACTTTTATCAGTGAGCAAGGAGATAAAAAAAAGAACATTTCCATTCGGTGATGGTAATACCTATGACTCCCACCACACTGCTTTAGCCCAGCCAGGGTTTTCAGATTGCTTCAGATGAAGCATACGATTTCAGAGAAGGAGAGGCCACCCCTGGAGATTTGGCTGTTTTGTGTATGGCAGCCGAATAATAACAGGAGTGCCTGTGATGGACTGGCTTGCTAAGTGAAATAGAACGTCCTGTTTGGACTGAACGCCCTTTTCTGGGCTCACAATGGCATTTACCTCTACCCGAGTAGCAGCGGGATTGTCACCCTCTTGTTTCTCCTTTCTGCCCTCTCTTTCAATTACTTCTACAATCATTCATCTCGCCTCGTCTTTCCCAGCGTCTTTGTTTGTCTTCTTGCTACGTGGATGTTACCTGTCCGTCCTCTCTGCTGTGGTCTCTGTTTGTGTCACATGTAAATTTCTCTCAGGGACATTTAGACCTCAAGCCCTACAGTTTGTTCATGACTTATTTTTAAAGGCAGCTTGGTTTGTCATTAAAATAGCAACTTCTATCAGGCTCTGTTTTCCATATAGGCTCCACTTCCAGGTACCAACCCAAAATATCTGCCCACCCAGGGAAGAAAGAAAAAGACAGAAAAGAAGGGAAAGTGAAACCCAGGGGGAAAAATAGGAAAATAGTGAGTTTTATTTTCTTTCATATGCAATTTCTTAATGCTGTCAGTCTCGCTCTTCCAAATAGTTCTTTCATTGCTTTACCTGAGAAATCAAAGTAAGGTTCCACTATGCTCTACCTGCGTCAGCGCTTTTGGGTTTATTTTACATCCTATAAGTCCTACCGGTGACATTTTTCCATCCAATAAGAGGTACATTTTCAAAGGCTCCTATTGGCCCCAATATGAGAGGGGGATTATTGCCCATGGTTTGCACCACCCCCCACCCCACCCACCCTTCTCAAGGACTCAGGCACCGTAACCTTGGTTACCAGATTAGCAATTTAATGGAAAATTACAGCTGACTCTATCAACTACTGACTCCAGCAACAGGGCCAGCTTTCATTCCGGGGCTCAGCGGTTACATACAAACACAGCCCTGATACATCCATCTGTGCATGCAAAGAAATATGCAAAAACTGTTAACCCAAGTGAAGATAGCCTGGGTTACTTCCATGCATCATAAACAGAAAACTCCTTGTTTGATCAGCGCTTGGTGCCTTGAGTGTAAGATATTTACTGAAGACAATTAACACTTTCAACACAATCAATTCATACAGCTGCATCGGTACATATTTTTGTGTGCGTCTACCCTCTGACACAGATACAGCTGTACTTTATTCATAAATATGCAACCACTCTATGCATGCAAATGCCAAGTCACCAAAGACAACAGGAACAGACACCATAGTCTATAGGCTGGGAGAAGGGCTGTCAAATTGGTTTGGCATACAAATTGAGAATATCACCAGTGTTTTGTGGAAATGGTTATTTTCCTTAAGTTCTACCATTGGGATTTTTGCACACTGGAGTAGAAAAGACCCAAAAAATAACAATCGGACTGAGACTAATAGGGTGACAGTTGGTGCTCTGATAGCACACAATGATCAATGGCAGTTTCTATTATAAATAGTTCTAATTAAAATGATGAATGGGGTTTGCATTGCAGTGAATCCATTGAAGTCACTAGGCCGGGGTGCATGGGACTGTGCTTAAAAAAGTAATGTGACTTATGAGCTGGATTCTCTTGCGCAGTGGAGCTGTTTGGTCCCCACAGCAAGTGTACTGTGGCCCCAGTCAGCACCTTGATACTTTATTATGCCATGATTATGGTTGTTTCTGCGAACCACTCTGTATCCGCATAATGTTCGGCATCCCTGTTTGTGTGTACGTGTTTGTGTCCGTAGGTGAGCTTGTATATGTCCATCTATGTTTCTGGAAGGACAGAAAAGCAGATGTTTGCAGGTGGGCGAATATATGGAAACTTTCAGCTGAAGATCAGGCAGGTAACTTGAAGTCTGTGTGCTGCTGACTTAAGCTGTCATAAAGCACGCTGCACACACACTGATCACTAACACACCTGTTCACAATCAAATATCAGCTCATGAGGGAGGGGGAGGTATCTAACTGACCTGAAGTCAAAACTACTTTCTGTACTTGGATGAGGTGATAGGAAATGCTCCCACCTCCACCCCAACGGCCACCTCGGGCCTGCTAATATGTTCGGCTAAGCTGTCCAAAAAGGGAATTGATGTACGTGTGCTCCCTGCCTCAGGATGTTGTCTCAGATATGTACAGCGGGGAGCTTCAATATGTAGCAGACCCAACCAAGCTAAAACTGATGTATATTCATGCTCAATAAATGCTTAAAGACGGAGAGCTTGTCTGATTGCATTGGAGTAATGTGTAAAAAAAGTTCCTGAAAAGGGGAAAAGGGAAGAACAGAACATAGACTGGGTGAGGAACAAGAGAGAGAGAGACAGAAGGGCTGGCTGCTGTGGGGAGAGATAAATGGCTTGTGCCTGCATTATCATTTAAGCTCTAACACAGTGTGACACACACAGCCTTCTCATAATTGACTGCTTTGATTAACAGGCTGCAAGTGGGACATCCACACGACAGAGACACTCACATACAGAGAGATAAAAAGAAACTCTCTCTCACACACACACACACACACACACACACACACACACACAGGTATATACATACACACAAACACAAACACGCCAAACACACACACACACTGATAACTGCTCCTCTTTCTGAGTCAAAGGCATTGAAGAATGGGACGGGCATCAGACTTGGGCAGGCCAAAAGAACTGACTCGGGTAAAAGTAAAATGCAATCAAGACAGCGGAAAATAAGATGGCCAATGTTCTTTTTAAATATTATGTCTTCTAAAAAAAATGAACTACTGTTTTTGGTCTTTCTTAATCATCACAATTGTTCTCACACTTTTCTTGAAAATCTTGTGAACATGCGTTGTTTCTCTGCATTTCCCAGTTACCATAGAGCAGAGTTGATTAGGTTCTTTGGAGGGGCAGCTATTTCAGTTGGTGCTCGCCTCTGGCCCTCTCTCTTGTGTTCCAAAGAGATGACAGTTCTGGGGGCTGCTTCCATTCATCGCAGCCCATCTGCCGGCCCAGTGATGGGGGAGAAAAGGAAACAGAGGAGATAGAGCGGGTACGACAAACCCATGGACCAGGCAAGGATATGGGGGCAGGGAAACATGGAAAGGGAAGGGGAGAAGCAAGAGGAAGAAGGGAAATATAATCCAATTTGCCAATAGAAGAGAGAAATACAGAGCTACTTCACTTGCAACACACAAAACAGAGTGGAAAGGGAGAGAGGGCTTAAAAAGAAGGGAGCGGGGGAGAGGGAGGGAAAGGAAAAAGGGAGAAGAGAAAAGGAGGAACGGAGAAAGAGCACACATCTGCTGTGTTTGCTACATCCACTGATTCCCTTCACCCTGTACAATAGAGCCAGATGGGAGACAGAAAGCCCCGAGAAGAACGAGCGCTGTTTCTCTTTAACTCCCTCCCTCTCGCCAACTTTCTCCTCTGCTCTATGTTTACTTATCCCCCCAGGGTCACACACACACCCCCTCCTCTTCCTCCGGGGCAGAGCAGAGCTGAGCTGGCAGTGGAGAGACTCAGAAAGCCAAAGAGCAGAATGCTTCCTCCCTGCACAGACAGATATGACCCCAGGCCATTGTGTCTATGATACTTCCAGGGAGGTCAGATCTGTGATCACACACTGTCACACAGCACTACGCTGCTGGCAGATTGGATACCTGTTGAGGTGTGAAGCGAGTGTGTCGGTGTGCTTCTCACATTTTGGTGAAGACGCCCCACAGCTGCATTTCATGACATGGCTTTTAGCTAAATGGTTTCCATGGGGTCTTGGACCTTCTGTGTCCCAGGAAGGGACTGGCACACAGACCTAGACAGGACAGATTTAACACTGGTCCAACTTTGACCTACATGTGATTTACTAGGTCACTGCATATCTGGGACGCAACATAGCGCCTGCTCTTCACTGCTTGATACAATTGATCAGGACAAAGACAGATAACCTGGGAGAGGAGAGAGAGACAGAGATAGCGATAGAGAGAGAGTCAGAAAGAGAAAAAGAGAGAGAGAGAGAGAGAGAGAGAGAGAAAGAGGGGGAGGGCAGGGTTGTCTGTGGGGTGACCTCAGCAGACGGAAACGTCAGGAGGCTGACAGCCACACTGTGTGTTCAGGGCCCCATGGCAAGCTCTCTGACAGTGTGTGTGTATGTGTGAGTGTGTGTGTGTGTGTGTGTGTGTGTATGAGAGAGAGACAAAGACAGCAGATCCAGCCCTTATGGGACTGCAGGTAAACAGCAGGCGGCGAACTCAGAGAAGTGACACAAGAATCCAATAGTGTGACCTCAACTCTCTATTTAATCCATATTTCACCAAATATTTTGTCACCTGAAAATGCATTTTTTGTAAGTTACTCCCTTCAGTTAATTTATTTGTAGTGGAACAGTTAAACAGTAATTATGGTTGCCTGCTATTGTTATATATCATGTCTCTTGGTGTTGTAGCCATAGCTCTAAAGCTGCAGGAGAACAGTGGTGTGTGAAATCAAAGCCTGGATGCCATGCTGGTAGAGGCACCTTGAAGTGGACACATGCACATCCATTGTTGCATGCATGCCGGGGAAAAACTGAGGGGAGTGCCATTAAGCTCTGATACATCAGAAGGACTCATATGGTGGTTCCTGAGTGGCACACACACACACACACACACACTTTCTCACAACAAAACACACACACAGCAGGCCAGGGCATGAAGTGACACATTCTGCATCAACAAATCCGCAGACTATGAAGAACCAGAAACACAATTCCGACATATTGGACAAACAACAAGAGTCTAGATAGAAGGTTGTACTTTCACAATGTATGCAGAGTTTCTACCACTAAAGAAAATAACAATAACCTCTGAAGTAAATAAAAAGAATACAGTTTGGTACATGGTTTATAATACTAACCATCTGTGTTCAACCCCGAGAGGGTACTGACACAGGATCAGATTTACAATCATGCTCTCCCAAAGTACCATCTAGTAACCCTCTTGCCAATTCTGATAGTGGTAATCATTTCTAAATAGGCCATTGACCGGAGTGGAGAGCAGCTCTGTGGCTGCCAACAGCCTGCTCCTGTATCTGTCTCATCTCTGATCCGACCTCCGCAGTCCAAGGAACAGTCATGGTCATGGAAAAAGGCAGAAATACACACATAGAGAGTTTTTTAAGCCAGTTTATCAAAATATATAGTTTTATGATAGTGAGGTCCTGTCTATCAGTCTCAAACTAAGTAATTACAAGCAGGATCCATTTGTGTTTGCTCAGGTTCTCGCAGAGGAAATGTGTAAAAAAAAAACGTTTGTACGTACACATAGACAAACACACAAACAAACACAAAATATGAATCTTTGATAGAACACATGGATGAACATCAAATAGAAACAGATCTGCCTCGTACTGACTGTTTTATTCAATAAAGCGTAACATAAGGCTAATATCATCCACATTAAAGCAAACTAAGTGCACCAAGTGAAATGGAACGGTTGCAAAGTCAATAAGCAACTATGTATAATTTGTCCCTGCATTAGACAAGATGATTTAAGACAAGACGGACTGGCTTGAGGAAAAAATTGATTATTTGCAGAACTTGTATTGAATCACTCTTCAAATAGGATTTTTTTTTGTTGCATGATTTCAGTGGGAGTGGTCTTTAAATCTTTCCTGAATTGCCAACGCAGTGTATTTAGCACAGATTAAGTGGGACAGAAACATGATGCTTGGGTTATGTTACATTTTATATTGGTTTATCTATACCTCCAAAACTGTTTCATAGTGTTATCTACTAATTTCCCCCCATTCCCCTGAGGCATACCAGGCACAATGATATAACAGACATATATTTAAATCATAAACAATTAGAACTGTACCTACAAAAAATTTCTACTAACCAAAATAGTACAACACTGTAGAATTTCACTTCTACTCTTCAGGTGGTTCTACACTGGCTTGCTTACTAATATAGTATTTTTTATGTTTTCTTAACTAATTTTAAGTTACTGAAAGTATTTCCCTCTAACCAGAAACCCCTGTAGCCAGGTGTTGACCAAAGCTGATAAATACCTTTATGCCTGGCTCAAATCTTATTTAGAATGGACAGAGAAAATGTAATACCTTAAAAGAATGATGGCGGACACATACACACATACACACACACACACACACACACACACAGCGTATCAAAGCCAAATACACATGAATTCTAACAACACAAATAAACACATTTTCTGTATGTACACATTCTCCATGCAAATGAACTCAACCCTCCCAACACACATGCACATGTGTAAAGTATGTGCTAACTCAATACGTATCTTGAGCCTGCAATGCCGCAAACACGGACGACAAGTACACATGTTGCTGTTGAGGCTGTGAAGAAAATTTAAGGAATACACAGAATCATAAAAAAGACTATGTTCCTACCTGATCTCTTCACATTCTGTGCTGCTTAAGGTAAAGAGGCTCCTTGTGTATGCCGGCCAAAAACAGAGAGAGAGAGAGAGAGAGAGAGAGAGAGAAGAGAGAGAGAGAGAGAGAGAGAGAGAGAGAGAGAGACAGACAGACAGAGCCAGAGAGGTAGAAAGGCATGTGAGACGGACCAACACGAGAGAAAGAGAGAGGTGGATGGAGAAGAGAAAAGTAGTTTGATGAGAACAGAAGAGAAGGAGGCAGGGTAGATGGATATGAATGGGTGCATGGAGAAAGTCAGGGAGTGTATGCTGGCTGCAGCATCCCCTCCCTTCTCATAGAAAGCCCCATACACAGACAGCGCTAGAACGAGGAAAGCACATTCATTACAGAGCAGCAGCACAATTCTATCCTCACTAGGCTATCTCAGAGTGAAACCAAGATCACTGGTGTGAATGTGTGCTTCCACAGCAGCAATTGGTAGAAGACCGGACAATTAAAATCATCCACATCGTTGCTTTTAAAATAGTTAGGATTGTTTGAAAGTTTGCTAGGTCATTGAATTAAAGCTGTGTAAGTGTGTCTGTGTGTAATATAGCACAGCGGTATAGACAGAGGACAGAACATCAAATATGCAATATTGTGATAAAGCAGATGCTTGTATTCCTGTTCACACAGTAGAGTTGCAGTCTGCTCTAATCAAGGACAAACAAAAACAGACAAATTAGACTGGCTGTGATGGCAAGGATGTGTGAAACATTGAAAACACACTGACTATCACACAACATAGTGTGTGTATGACCATTATTGACATCATCGTCCCTAAAATAACTGGAAATACAATATTCACTGCAATATATGAAAAATTAGTTGATAATAATAATGAAAGGACCTTGAGGGCTTTTAATCTATCAAGGGAGATTGACTTTATAACCCTTCATCCATTACAAGGCCAACAGACTGTGTCCTCCTCTGCTCTATCAATCTTATTATGGTCAGTCAAATACGTGTTTGGGCACTTAGTGACATTATAACGTATGTGGTCTTATTCAAATTTAAGTGAAAGTACATGTCTGCTGCATTTTTTGCAAATATAGATTGATGTACGGACTTGCCCATATAATTGAGATTAACACAGCAAAAAATGTATTATGGTCCCTACAAAATCATAATAAGAAATACCAAAAGGATTCATTGAGATGAAAGTTAAGCAAGTATTATCACAGTAATCCGTTTCAATCATATTTCTGTCATCGAAATTACTTCATGAACTAGAAAATATGTTTGTTGTGTGTACATTTAGTTTTATTATGGGGAAGTTAAGTAACAGCACAAGGTACATTGAATTTAATTGCTTCAATTTGAGAGCGACAGTTATCCCCGTACTTTCCTATGCTAAAACTACGCACAATATACTTTGGATGACAAGGCTGACATTGTTGCACTATTGCAGGCTATACCCCCCAAAAAATATGCAGCTATACAACATTAATTAATTCCTGTAAAGTCTCGCGGTGCTACCATTCAGACATCTTGCATTTTTTAGTCGGAGAGAGTGAATTTATTAAATGCACTGTTGCATTTTGATCTTTATAGATATCGATGACAATAGCCCTTTTTTGGTTTCGATCAAATGCATGTGAGGCTGTAGGCGGCTGATTCGAGCCTCGCGTGCCAAACCCCTGAGTGGATTGTCTCTCCCGGGGCTCTCGAGCTGTATTGTGCGTCATTTTCATCGCTGCATTTTATTTTCCCATCGAGGCAACATGGCAACTCCCGCCGCGGTCAATCCATCGGGTAAGTTGCAATTTTGTCTGGGTAAAGGCAATATCGTGTGGGTTCCGTGTTGTTAGAAAGATGAAAGGTAATACATGAATGTTGTTTTATCAATTTACCAAAGAGGCTTGACTAGCCAAGGCCACCGACGTCAAGCTCTGCGCGAGCTCCACAGCATCCCCTTCCCCCACTGAGCTGAATCCCTGCACCCTCTTCTTACACCGCTACAGACACTATGAGCTTTGTTCCTGTAATAGTTTACGCTATTGCACGTGTTTCAAATATAGAATGTAGCTATAATAGTTATAGTTAAGTCTTTCGGAATTTTATTTATCGGCTGCTCACGCGAGGTCAAAGATGATTGTTAATCGTTCCCGGGCAAACGTTAACAGTGTTAGTGGCACTGTAGTAGTAGTAGTAGCTAGCCAACGTTACGTGCTTTGGTGTTTCTGAATAGTCATACACAGAAGATGGTTATTTTGCATAATCTTGCCTTGAGCGTAGTAGAGATATGTAACGCTATCTTGGTTAGTTAATGCATTTGTATAGCGTCGCTGTGGTGTCACTGACTGATCTTCAGTCTTCTTAGTTGGCCCTCGCCTGTTGATTCGATCTTTAGCAACGTTATCTGCGTTAACTTGAACATAGTTTTATGGCAGCCCGCTATACAGCAAATGTGACTGTATTTGCATTGATATAATACTGTAATTAAATAAAAGGAGACGTGCAAACGTTGCGTATAAGTGCATTGGTGCTAATTGTTCATATACTGTACCAAGCTGGCTACAATGTTTGTAGTTAGCGTTGTGACATCATCTTTCTGTCATCACTACACTAGCTACCCTTTTAAATTGTTACTTTGCAAAGTGTATGTTATGAATTGGAAGCATATGTTCTAAAATGGGCCATTGTCCACCAGAACACCCAATGAGGCCAGCCCTATTCCAGTAAAATACATTAGTATTGAGCTTTGTGGTTTTCGTGCAGCTAAATTTGTTTCTGTCATAGTGTAGTAGCTATTCCATAAAAATAAAATAAACACATCTTCACATGTTTCTTACATTCTTTATCTTTCCATGACATGCTATTGGAATTCTAGAGTAGTAAACAATACAAATATAATTGTTGTACCATGGCTGCATAAAGAAAGGGAGGTTTGCATCCAAATAAGAAATCAATAGCAGAAACCTGATGGCCAGACAACAAGCAAGCATAGGTTACGAGAACATAATATAAATCTACATGTTATTTCAAGACAGCTTTGTCAGTTTGCCTGCCATCTAGTCATCTCATTGATAAAGCACCAACTAAGAGTGAAGATCTTACAGTGGTGTTGTCGTCATATATATTACGGACTGTTTTTCTCCTCTAGCACAGTAACAAACCTATCTGTCAGATTAGGTCATGATGTAATGACCTCTTCACAATTGTGGAAGCGTGCAGGGTGGCATGCAGATTAAAAAGTTAAGGGCCCAGCTATCTGTAGAATCAATTTCCGGTGATGACACTCAGCAAGATACAAAGAAAGGAAGTTAAAGTTAGCCTACTGAGCTAAGATCAGCTCTTGCCTGTCCCCTGATGGTAATAAGGTCAGGTAGAATGTCTCTGTAGATCAGGGCCTGGCTTGTGATTAGAATGTATGCCTAGCCCAGAGTGCTGTGTCATTTGAGGATTGCAGTAGGTTAAGCTGATGAAGATCCAATTGGCCCAGTGCATGTGAACCATGGCAAGCAGCATGATCTTATAGGGTTTGCGTGATGGAGATCAGTGTCATATCAATACCGTACAAAGTGTCAACATATTGTTATAGTCCGGATACTTTGCAACATCTACAGTGTTAATCGTAACATATTACACTGACACACTTCTTGTTTTGAATCCACTATTTATTCCAATGTCCATAACAATAACATTCATTTTGTAATAGCAGTAGCATGGCTGCTTACAATAGTGGATTGAGGAAAAGGCATTGTGTTTGGGATGAACTTTTTGTAGGATTGTATTCCCTACAATACTTTACCAGCAAAAGTATCACAATACCAGGCAGCATCATGATACCTCTGCAAAGAAAGCAAATTGTTCATTGCAAAAAAAAAACATCTAAATTATGTGGCTGCCTATGTGTTTACAGTTAAGTGGACTAATAATTGTGGGGATGGAATGATATGCAAGTCCATAATGATTGAATAATGAAAAAGACATGCAATATGAGATTAACATTTGCCAACTTTAATCACTTAGGCTTTCAACTCGTGGACAGCCAAATATATATTGTATGCTACTACTTTTAACACTAATGATACAGAATTATCATAATAATAATAGTACTCTTTCTATCTCTTTCTCTCACACACGTTAACGTAGCATGTCTGTTTAGTAACCAGCCACCAACTAAGTATTTAGCTATTTAACAATACATATATGCATCGTAATTACTTGACCCAATGGGTAACAACAGTCGCTCACGCCACTTGCTTCAACATTTGTGTCTGTGATGGCAGACGGCAACAACAGCACTGATGCAAATGAGGTCAGGTTAGCACTAGCTGGCGATATATATGACAGAAATAACTGGTAGGTAAATTTGACAGACACTATTAAAGTAAATCACCTTTATTCAGCATAAAACTTTGCACCAACAGGTAGCCAGCTATCTTGCAATGGAAAAAAAGAGCCTTTCAACAGACGTAGCTTACAACATATACAATTGCATGCCGTGTGTAGTAGCCACAGCACAGTCAGACCATAAGCTATGGCACTACCGTTTCTTATGCAGCATGGTACCCTGAGTATTGCGGACCCTCGGTAACTGTGGTACCTGTAAATTGTGCAACCCTACTTTAATTGTGTAACAAAAATTTAGTTGGCAACTTGACATTTTAATGCAACATCAAAATTGTATTGTTTAATTTATCCGGACTATGCAACTGCCCTCTTCAATTTGTGCAATGTTTGTGTACCCTCAGGATTTTCTAATTTTCAACAAACTGCATGACATGAGGTTTGTGAGGGTTATTTGATAAATTATTTAATTAAAATCGCTTAGCTTCAGGGGATTAAAACTAGACCTATGCCAGCTCTACAGTTGTGTGTGTGTGTGCGTGTGTGTGTGTGTGTGTGTCTGTGTTGCCTTTCAGTCTTTAATTGAATGGTAAACGTCCTGAGGCTATTTGACTGACTGAGTAGCGAGGGACAAGAAGTCTGTGGAAAGGAAGGAGGCAGAGAGAAACAACCTTGTCGGAGAGAGTTTAGTGATTGAAAAGGAGAAAGTACGCTCCAATCCCCGTGGTCCCAGAGCACACTCTGATTAATGCGATGACCTCGAGCTTTCCTAATGACTGACTGTAGATGGGGCTCTGATTGAGCTGCTGGTGGAGAAAACAACGCATGCCATTAACTGTGCCAGCCAATGGCCCCCTTGAATGCTCTCTTCAGGCCCAACGCAAAGACTCTAGAGTCTACAATGTAGGTTACATGAAACAAACCGTAATAACTGGCCTACTCCCAATTAAGGGTACATTCCTTAAGAGGGAAGGAGGAGGGCAAGTCAACAATAGTAAATCTAGGCAGAGGGTTTGTCTAGGTGAAGACCAGAAGTTCTGTAAATTAATGGCTTTATTTCACCAGATTTAACTGCACAGAATGAGGGTTTATATAGAGTTGATGTGAAGGTCTCATTTATGTCTTGTTTTAAGATGTGTGTTAATGTGTTCCCACTTCATGAATGAATGATAGAACGCTTGCTCCTTGCAGGGGCCCGCTCTGCAGCGTGATTTTTGTTCCAGGACTGCAAGGAGTGCATGCCCACTGTATCAAATATTAACTTCTCGCTACTAGGTGCACTGGGGCATACCACAGGGATGTTTTGGCCTATCCATTGCAGCGGGCTTAGCAATTGAGTAGACCTGAGAGACGGAGGAGGAGCACAAGGCTAATTGAATGAATTTGTAAAAGGTCTGGCCTCGAACAAACCGGTGAGACATAAAGAGAGCGAGATGGGGCGAGAGGGGGGGACTGAAAGGGCACGCGATGTGGTTTAACTCACCCATCAGGTCCGTATTCCTCTGCAGACCGCTGGGTTGAGGCCAAATGTAACTGCTGGCCAATGTGTAGTAAGGAATACAGCGGTACAGGAACTACACTGGCACACTTTGTCTGGAGCTAGCCTACTCCTCTAACACGACACAGTATGTTTTGAAACCTGAGGCTAACTAACTTTTTCTTTTGTCTTTCTAGAGATGGGCAGCGAGTTGCCGGGGCCGGTTGCTATGCCCGGAGTGGTGGGGGCAGGCCAGGTGAGGATGGGTGGAGCCATGCCAGGCCGAGGGGGCAAGAGGAGGTCGGGAGGGTGAGTGTTCCCATAATGTCCTACTAGTAGATGATTCATTGTGGGTGGACTAGTACCATCAATTTAGACATTACCGGGTGTGGATACCGAGATGCTAAATCCAGTTTTGTATGTTTCCACGCTGTCCTTATTTGAGAGAACTACATCTCAGTATTTGTCCTTTTGGGAATTTTACTTTTCTTTTAAAGGTTTACGGGGGTGGTGCAAAAATAGTCATGTGACAGAGGCTTACACAAACATATGAAACACATACAAGATGGGTAATAAGTCTACTGTTGCTAAGCGTCAAGTTAATATTAAAGTGAACATAGGTTGGCATAGCAGAGTAAAGAAGACTGCCGACGTGAATTTCTCTACATTGCGTGAATATAAAAAAGGTTTGCACATAGTACGGCAACGCTAGACGAGAGAATGACCACTGTTTGTTAATCCTAAGTATTTCCTTTATGCTTTGTTAATCTTCAGGGGGTTAACCAGGAGCATTGACTCTATTCCCTGGCAGTAGACCTATACAAACATGAATAAATAAAACAGGCACATATCCAGGGTATATGGAAAGTCAACATGGCGTGGCAGCCACGGGAACACATCTAGTCTATATCTATTGTTTATTTATTTAGTCAAGTGTGTGTGATAAGACCAGCCATGTGTTCTATGAGAGAGTCCTGAGACGACAGCAACACACACACACACACACACACACACACACACACAGCTCTTATTTCCAGTGTTCATTCGGACAGACAGGCGTGTTCTCATGGTGGGAGAACCTGTCAGGTTAACCATGCATATTGCACAGTGATATAGCAGCCTGGATGGAGACGATGTGGGATTCACCAGGGAAAGAGGGAGGGAGGTGGGAAAGAGAAAGTGGGGGAGGGGGTAGCAGGCAGATTTCCTCTTGATATAATGTAGCCTTTAAAGACAGAGAGAAAGTCTTTTGCTGCGGTCATTGCATTGATGAGTTTGTCCACCCACTCCACTGTCCAAAATGTCACTGTGTCTTTTATTTGTCTGGGGGTTCCAGCGGAAATATTCAAATTTTTACTGCTGTTTATATCCACATCTGATAGACAAGTGGATGCTGGCACCCTCCCCCCAGCTTAAGGATTTAGTTAAGTCAACACAGATTGCTCCCTATCACACGTCAGGGATATCTACTCATTATTTATCATTAGACTGCAGCAGTGGATTTAGCTGATTTGGCCACTGTGGAGACCACTGTCGTCATTGGTATCAGTAGGACCACTGCTGTCTGTTCACTTTGCTGAGTGGATTAATGACATAAAACACGTAACCTTTTTGAACAGCAATCATTTGCTAGATGTGGGTCTCAAAATAATGTTGGAGCGTTTTAGTGAGCGTCCACTTCAGGTGAGTGTGGCAGAGGGACGTGTTCCAGGGTGAGTCATTGTTGATGCCTCCTCCATCGTGGGCTGGTCCTCTCAGCCTCCCACGCTGCCGCTCTGGGCTGATCACGACCACAGGCAGATCCTGAGCACAAACAGCCGTGTTCCTGTGAGCGTCCCCTCCTCGTCCTGGCACTGACACCGTCGAAAAGGCTTTGTTTCTTCCAGCCTTGCTGAACATACCCACGTACTCTGACCATATGTTGCTTACAGTGTGGTTAGTTACTCGCTATTTGGTGTCGACACATTTTCTAAACAGATTTCACCATCTTCTAGTGTAATTCCTCACCATAAAATAGTTTCCCTATCTGGGCTTTCAAGTCTGCTCCTAAATTGAATGTGCCATTGGGAAGTCGGCCAATTCATCCATAATCATGGCAACTAAGCGTTTCCCTGCGCAATGTTGATTTCAGCTCTGTGCAATGTTTTTACACACTGATTTGATCTCGAGGCGTTTGGGACCCAGCCAGAGTAAATAAACGCTTCATCACTTCTGATGCAGCCTGCTGCCTGCCTTCCTGGGTGACATGATTTGATGAAGGCATTAGCACTGCAGAGAAATCGGTTCCCATCTCAAGTGCCGGTGACTACTGTATTTCTGTCACTCACTTGCCCTGGCCTGAAGGGACCAGTGGAGCATGGCTTATGAAGCTTGAGTTACTGTGACGGGACCCAGATTGTGGTTGTGACAAAACATTGTTCCCCCGGGGCTGATGATTGTCTTACTTAACGGCAGTCACGAGTGCTTTCGTGTACATGCAACCTTTTAGCTTCTATCTCCACAACAGACGCCAGCTCTAACTGTGACTCCCTCGTTTTGTCTTTCAGGATGGACTTTGATGACGAGGACGGAGAGGGACCCAGCAAATTTTCAAGGTAAGAACAGTGAGAGTCTGTCAAACGCCTTATGAAGAGCTCTTTTGTCAATGGACCACAACCAGTTAAACAAAAAAAAAAACACTGTGTTGCTGTTTTTCGTAATGAGGAACAGTGTGTAGGGAATTGTACACTCACCTTTTGTTCAAAAAGACATCGTTTTGCTTGTGCAGGAACAATTGTTAGCATTTCTCAAGTGTATGATCATTTCTGTTCCATTTCTCTGACATTGTCGTTTTCTTTGAAGCGGCCTCAGCTAGGGTCTCGTTCCATTTCAGGCATTCCTTCACGCATTGTTTTTCTCAACATGTGGTTTTTCTTTGTGCTCATGTTCTCTTAGAGGATTTGTATGTCCAGAGCTGGCAACAGAATCTGGCCTTTTCCCTTTTTTCTTGAGCAGAGGAGAGGAGGCTCTGCCCTCTGCTGGGGAGAGGAGGAACTTCATCACCACACACACCACATCTCCAAAGCCCTTTTCTAAATCATGGACAGTGGAGGTTCACAGGCGAAAAGCACTACTTTACCAACCACATGATTTTTTAAATAGTTGCCATGGCACATTACAATTTTTGAACGCACATGCATTAAAAGTAAACCCCAGCTGGTGGCAGATCAGAGCATAGATTTGCCAAAGCTCTACCAAACCTTCCTCTAGATACTGGGAGTCTCTTACATGTCTGCTCACACATGTCCTTCCTGCCCATTAGAAAATCCAAACATAGTAGGTTGAGGTAACCAGTCCTCCCTCACCCTGGCCTCAATATAGAATCATTCACGTCCTCATAACATCCATAATCAGTGTCTTGAGGCAAGCTCATTTTAGAGCTTTACTGTATACGCGTCCTGCATGCTTGTGTCATCAGATTGTCCAGTGCAGGCGAGAGAGTCAGTTGTGTTAGATTGGTTTTGCATGTCGTATACCAATCATCATCTCACGGTGTCCCCTCTCTGCTTTGCAGGTATGATGATGATGATATTCCTGGTGATAAGGAGAAGTATGCCAGGTAGGCCTAGCCTGCCGGCGTCCTAGAGGATGGCCCGTGACTCACTAACCCCACCGTTTACACCCGTTACATGGAGCAGCAGGGAACACAGACTCACACAGGGAGTCACTAAAGAGAAGACCGTGTTAGAACAAAAGGCGTGATTAAAAAAAGCAAAAGGACTATTGTGTCCCAGGGAAACATACCAGTATGGATACCACCACTTGATAGAAGCAGAGTCTTTATCAAACGAGTGATGTTTTTGTATACATTACTACTTTTCTCAAATTTGAAAGGGGCTGTCGAGCCTTGCACGACCTACCACATGCAAATTATCTAGTCAATAACATTCTATCTAGTAAATTATATCCCCCAGATAAATTCAGGTTTTAAATCAAATCTTGTTGAGTTGAGTCCTGAGTTGGCATATAATGAATGTATTTTCTTTGTATCCTCAGATAAATATTCAGGGCCTCAGAAGCAACAGAATGACAGTTCTATAATATAATGCTTCAGCTCTTATTTACCATATACTTATGAATAATCTGTCAGAGAATATGCCAAACTATTTTAAATAACCACGATATTATTGAAATTTCAGTCCATCAGTGTTTTTCTTAAATAATTTTACTTGCCAGTATATACTTACTACAACATCTTGAATCTCGACCACAGCCTGACATTGTCCCCATAAAGCCAAGCTTCTCAAGAACGCCACTAGCGCTACGTTTCATACACCATCAGATAGCATCCCCCTCTTTCAGCGAGAGCTGGGCCCCTCCCCCTCCTCTAGTGTCTAACTCCTCCTCTCTGTTTCAGAGAGAACCACAGTGAGATAGAGCGGCGCCGGCGTAATAAGATGACCCAGTACATCACGGAGCTGTCTGACATGGTTCCTACCTGCAGCGCGCTGGCCCGCAAGCCTGACAAGCTGACCATCCTGCGCATGGCCGTGTCCCACATGAAGTCCATGAGAGGGACGGGCAACACCTCCACGGACGGCGCGTACAAGCCCTCCTTCCTCACCGAGCAGGTAGACCCACACACAGCTCTGTGACTGGCTCTCTATGCAGCACTGGCCGAACCGATTGGCACGCCTGACATTTTGTTGCGGAAGAACCAAAGTGAAATTGATTTTATTTGGATTTTCCTGGTGTTAATCAACGTAATCCACTTTTTTTAAGTGTTGGAGTGCAATATTCATCCTAAGGATTTGAGTACATTTTAAGAGCAAAATGTGGTGCTCAAATTATAGATTTTCGTGAATTATTTCCAGTTTACTTTCTCACTCACTCTGCTCACTGCTACACTCTATTTGGAGAGTTGTGCATTGGTGTCTTCACAGTGCTATGGTTATCCTTGTCATAAATAAACATGTGCTACTGTGCTCTCCTCCTTTATCACACACGTTGATGGAGGAGTTTGTTAGTCATGACACACTGGCGTGTATATCATATGGGTATGGCTATGGGTGTCAGTTTGACCTGACAATGATCAAAATCTTGTCATTAAATGAAGTTTTTAATCCTATGACGGGCTGGCTCTGGCTTTTGTAATGCGCCCCATCTACTGTGCACTCCTCCTTTGTCACACGCGTTGATGGCTCTGCCCGTTTCCGTCTCCCGTAGGAACTGAAGCACCTGATCCTGGAGGCGGCGGACGGCTTCCTGTTCGTGGTCGCCGCGGAGACGGGCCGCGTCATCTACGTGTCGGACTCGGTGACGCCCGTCCTGAACCACCCTCAGTCGGAGTGGTTCGGCAGCACGCTGTACGAGCAGGTACACCCTGACGACGTGGACAAACTCCGGGAGCAGCTCAGCACATCGGAGAACTCCATGACAGGTGGAATATTGTCTTGGGAAAAGCTGTAACCTCATTTTAAAGTCAGTGTTGCCTTATATATATAGTTCTGATCTTATATTATTTATTTTTTTGCATCAAAACGTATTTAAAAATACCTTTTTGGGGTATGAACTTTGAGGAGACAACTTAGTGGTTGAGTCATCAAACCTTTATAATTTTACACACTAGAGGGCGCTGCACGTTCACTTATTGTTGGTCTCTCGTCCCCAGATGCTCCTCATGGTCTCTTCATAGGAATGCCTGTCGTTTATGTATGTATGCATGCAATCCCACTGCCTTCTTTTCAAAGCAGCTCACTGAATCACACAGATTACCCTACGGGAGCATGTAATCCGTGTAACACAATAATCTCCCTGAAGAGTTTTGCGGGCCTGCACACACATGCAGACAGAGCAACTTTTTCCTATTCCCTTTGAAGTGTTAGCATTAAAACATTCTCCCAGTGTGAGATGTAATTCCAGGGAAGTGGGTGGAACTAAAGCAGAAGGTTTATTTTGCTTCTTGCTGGGTGAGCCGGGCTGTGCTAGTCCAGTCCTGTGAGCCGGCGCAGAGGGCCCAGTTCAACACACTGGAGGCTAGGATTGTTTTCCTTGGGGCCAGTTGTTTTTGTCTGCTCCAAACTGTGGTGTGAGGAAACTCCCCACCGCTGTTTACAATGTAACAGGATTAGGTTCGCTCATTTGATTTATGCATGGGAACAATGGCAGGTTCTCTTGCAAAAAAGTATTTCACTAAAATATATTTTAAAATCATGTGAAACAATTCTCCAATGGCTATTAAAAGGTTGGATTTGATTTGGTTAGAGAGTGTAAATAGATCTTTCTGTGTACGTGAAGAAGGCCACAGGCTCTGTCGTCCACCCCCAGCCTTGGAACCAGGTCCTGTCACATGTCCCTGCTGTGTGCCATAGGCAGACGTTTCCCTCCCCTCACCTCACCACAGCAACTCCTCCCATTACCAGCTAAGGCGCAGGCGTCAGTCTCTCGCTGTCCAAATCGTGAGCCACTTAATGTCTCTTCTCGCTCCCTGCGGCGCGTCGCTAGACGACATGTTTTCACAAGTCGGCGTTGAGCTTGTTTCTGGTTTCCCGGTGTTGGTCACCGATACAGAGAGCCTGTCAGTCAGCGTGCTCCTTCCCCTCCTCTCTGCATGTCTGAGGAGCTGCTCCTGGCAGAAGCAGCCGCAGCTCACGGAGGGCTGGAATGGGGCCTCCATGATGCAGCAGGCGGTGGGGCCACTGAGCCAGGCCTTTGGCTAACGAGGACGGGCTCCGTCAGGGTGGCTTTCCCTCCACCTTTCCCCAGTGCCGCGCGCAGGTAGGGAGGGGCGGATGGGTGGAGGGACGGATGGAGAGTAGGCGGCGGCGTCTGTGCTCGGCCTCTCCTCGTCTCACCTCTCCATGGCGTACGTGCCTCCGCGGACAGGAAGACACGAGGGAGAGCAGGGTAGACATTTCTATCCTCTGCTTAGTCTGGCATTTGAATGGGATAAAAGGGTGAGCGGATGGATGGATGGATGGATGGTTTGAGCGATGGAGTGATATTTAGCTTTGGCTTCATAGCCCTGAGCCCGGGGATGCGTCTCGTTAATGGAAAAGGACAGCAGGGGAGGTAGTCTCATATGGCTCTGAAACCCTGTTTGTAGGAAAACAGCCCCTTCAGCCAGCCCCACTCCCACTGAACCATGACTAAATATCAAGTTTTTCACTACTCTCCCTCTTTCCCCTCCACCTCCCTCATTCCTTCCTTCCTTCGTTAATGAATAGGGTACAGCCTGGCATGGGAATGAGCCTGGGACTGTGGAAAGAGATGGAGTGGTTGCTAGCTGATGAAGCCTGGCCTATGAAAAAAGGCTCCGTTCTGTTAGCTTGGTTCTGCTCATGGATGGATGGATGGAAAGAAGGAAGGTAGGGGTTGGCATTGATTCGATGGGCAGGAAGAGATGTATTATATTGCCCTTAAGAAAGGTAATATATGGAGTCATGCCAGTGTTGTGTAAGTGTTGTGCACATGGCCTCAGGCTCTGGGAGGGACAGGACCCGACTGGGTGAACAAAAGTTGCGGTTGTGCTCACCCCTCCTCTCCTCCAGTATTTACTAATGGCTCATTTCCACCAAACGGTAGTAAGGTGTCGGGTCGGGACGGGTTGCTAGGTATCGGAATGGTTACAGTAGATCTGTGTGACGTTTCCAACGCAAACGTGTTCTCTGAAATGTAGGCGAGGTTCATAGCAATGGTACTATCATGACTTTCACTGCGTCGCAATAACCATATACTATACGGTATAGTAAGCCACAAAAAGATTTAGTAAGTCCCATACATAGTATGTCAAATGCAGTATGCCAAAAGTGCATGCAACAGTACAGACTTCGCAAGTGCAGCTGAAGTACCTACTAAAAGAAAAAAGTAGTAGTGTGCGATTTGAGATGCAGCCATAGTATTCAACATGGCAGAGTAAACACATCAGGAACATCACATCGCAATGGAGGACATTGAAAGTGTTGCGTTCTTTCTTCTCGGTATGTGGATGTTTATTACAACTAGGAGAAAAGCTTTGTTTAATAAAAGGCTGAAGGCACCAAGGCAAAGTACCTTTGAAATAAACGAGCTGAAATGAGGAGAATACCATTGAGTCCTTTGCCACACAAGGTGACAATTCTGTTGACCAATCAACAGTCTGCAGTGTTTCTAGCTCTACCTTTAGGTACCGGGTCTGTGTGCTAGGAACCTCAACAGAAGGGTATTGAAAAGCAGGACGGAACCGAATGGTTATCTATCGTACCATCCACAACTTTTGGCAGTGGAAACGCAAAAATAACCGTTCTGCTCCGCTCCGACCTGTTACCTAGCGTTTTGTGGAAATTAGCAATAAGTGTGGCTTGATACATGCTGTGACTCTGGCACCCCTTAGTCTATTCCTGTGTGTGCTTTAATCTTTCAATATAATTTTGACTTCCCCGAAATCATTACAAGGTACTGGAGTTCAGCTTAAGGACCAAAGGGGATGATGGGAAGGGTTTGACCAGGGCTTTGGAACTGGGACAAAAGAAACACACAAATGCACTTGACCACCTCCCCACGCACGCCTACAACAAACCAATTCAAACACACACCGGCACAGCCACTCTTGTAGATAAACATACAAACGGATCAGGTGTTCTCTAGGCCCCTGTGGGTGTCTGTACTGAACAGTGGGATTGTTGCAATGTTCAGCAGTGTTTATCTTCCCTTCTGCTTCCTGCAGTTCTTCCCAAGGAATTGGTTCCAGGATAAACTAGACCTGGAGAGACAATGAGAAGCAAAGAGCTGAGCTGAGACACACGCACGCACGCGCACACTGCTTTTGGACAGGATTCACAAACAATGGTTATTACCTTGCCAGCCTGCCAGCCTTTCCCACGACAAAATATTTCTTTCTTATAACAAACCGCTGATTAAAACGCAACCTTGTTAACTAATTTACGGCAGCTAAAGTCATGCGTGTGTTTGTGTATGTTGATTAATTATTCATGCCAGAAATCGCTCATCTGAAGTTGCTTCGACGCCAAACTAAGCCTGACCCCTTGGTGAGCCAGAACATGAGGTCAGGGTCTCTCACTCCCTGGGCCGGGTTTCACGTTTTTCATCTCCAATGCTTTCTGACGGGAATTTTGCAGTGATGTAGCCCAGCGCGTCAGATCTGTTTTGGGTTTTAGGATGCATACCTCCTGTCCATGACCATCAGGTTGCTCCTCTCCGCATCTGCTCCATCTCGAGCCCAACACCCCCCCCCCCCCCCACCCCCCCCGTAGCATGTGATTCCTGGATGACGGTGTCCTTGGATTCTCTGCATTCCACTTCCGTCTGGAGTGCATCAGGGCTCCGGATGGGATCCGGCCGAGGTGACGAGGGAACATTAAAACAGGCTGTGGGGGTGAGGTAAAGCTACAGGGTCCTCATAATCAGCCTATCCATCTCACACACACACACACACACACACACACACCTGGATAACACTTTAAACCCCTTTGGTGTTATTCCACAAGTAAACAAGCCGTTGTTGCTTGTTTTCTATCCCTCTGTTATCACACAGTGACAGCTCAAACAAACATTTCGCATTTACTCACCTTTCAGTCCGCCTTATCTCTCCTCCCTTTGGACCTTTGAAAGTCTCAACTATGTGTGAATTTCAAGTCATATCATGGGTTCCCACATCCCAGCCAGGCAGCTGTCGGAGCTGTTTAGCTGCATCCCCCATGCAGACCCCCCCGGGTGGAGACGCCGAGATAAATGGCCAAACTACCGTCCCTTGGGGAGTTCATGGGGGTTCACTGTCAAACTAACGTCCCAGACCGGTTGGACAGTTGAACAAACGCTAAGCGTACGTGCCGGTTCCCGACCCGCGGTCCTCTCCAGGCAGGTTGTGTTGTCTAGAGTGGTGCTGTGGGCCAAGGCAGTAAGAGCTGGGGGGGGAGCCTCCCTCTCTGGCACGCTGCACTGGCTCTCTGTGTGATCCCACCGAGCGACGCAGGGAGAATGAGAAGAAGCAGCTCCTCCCTGGCCTCACCTCTCGGCCTCAGCCTGAATGGCGTTCACTTTAATTTGTTTGTGGAATGACTGAGGGCTTAGATCATGCTAGCAGGCTATCGGGTAGCTAGGTCAATCGGCGTCCAGCGGAACGATGCGATTCACGAACACACACCCACACACTCATACAGCCATGCAAACAATCGCACACGAAGCCCGATTCTTCGGCAGCGGAACAAGAAGCAGACCCAGACCACTGTTTTTTGTCATTCCTCCTTCTGGCAAGGAAACATGTTTTCCCTTCCTTTCACTCCCTCACTCCTAATTATGTGTTAAAGGAAAAACATTCTAATGTTGGACGCAATTAGATTATTTGAGAATGTGTGCTTGGGCCCCTCTCTGCTCCCGCAGTCCATTTGAACTTATTAGGACTATTAGCTTGTCCCGCGGCACCAGGCTGTTTGAAGACACGCTGTGTGTGCGTGCATGCGTGCGTGCGTAAAGCGGCCGTCATGGGCGCGGGGCTGATGTGTTTCCCCGTGTGTCCCCAGGGCGGATCCTGGACCTGAAGACCGGCACCGTGAAGAAGGAAGGCCAGCAGTCCTCCATGAGAATGTGCATGGGCTCCCGCCGCTCCTTCATCTGCCGCATGAGGTCTGTATACACTCTGTGTGTGCGTGCGTGCGTGCGTGCGTGTGTTTAACATTTAGTCTTTTTACACCATACTGCTGACTTGTACTGTGTTTTTATTCATTCTTCACATATCCAGTTGTTATTCAGAGCAGGCATGGCAAGCCACTTCCTCGTGGAACTTTGCCAGCCTTCATGGATACCATTCGTGCTGGAAAGGGGGAAACAGTCACATAAACATGCAGGCTAGATGGCATATAAGGAGAATGACCTGCGTGATGTCAGCCAGAGAGGATTAGGAGTGTTGTTTCCCTCCACCCCCGAACACTCCCAGGCAGCTGGGCCTCCAGACACCTCTCTCCTGTAGATGTGCAGCGGAGGACTCACACCTGTTTGAGGACTGGGATGTGCGTGCACTCATAACCTATTTCACGGCCTGGAAACACGGAGCCATATGCTCTTCAACTCAGCGTGGCGCCTCACATAGTTGGCGTCCCTGGAGTCATTGGTTAAATGATTGATGTTTCCATACTTCATACATAATTATGGACAACGTATCCGCTGCAGATTTTGCAATAATCATTGCCGTGTGTTGCGTTCCAGACCCCGCGCTCCCCTAAAATATGTGTCCGTCCGTTGATTCTCCATGGATAACCCCCCCACCACCCCCAAACACACGCTACAGTCTTCTCTCATAAACAGAGAATCTAGCTTTATTTGTTTAACTGCCAGGATGTTTGTAACCTCTGTTTCCCTACTACCCACAAAACAATGTCTAAATGTTAATTCCCATAAGGGGCTCAAAAGCTTTATTTTTTAAACCAAACGCAATTAAAGCCGCCCCCCCGCCCCCCCCCAATAATTCTGATTCATGTGGACGTGTAATGCTGTGATAGCTGCAGAATGTGCTGCGCTAGGCTGGTTTAGTCTGACACACACAAGCCCGTTAATCCTGTGAGAGGCAGAGTGTGTTAGCCACTCAGGAATGTGTGTGTTCCTCAGTTCAGTTTCTATTTTAAGGATCCTCTGTGATGGGAACCGCATGTCGGCGAACTGTCCGACGGAGACTGCTAGCCGGCAGGCGAACGAACGATAAACAACTGCTGACACACACACACACACACACACACACACACGGTGGAGAGCGCAGCAGGCGCCCAAGTGCAAAGGAATTCCAGAGCACAATTTCAGGGAAGTCGATATTGGTTCCAGACCTTCACATGCAGCCTCTAGTCCATAGGCTCGCAGGAAACAAGATCTCTTCGGAGAAGCGGTGCTGGCCGTCTCGCGTTAAGCAAGAGCCGGCTCGTGCTCTTTGCAGTCTGTAACTCATCAGCTTTCAGTTTGAGAGATCACATCAAGGCCCATGTGTCAGAGAGTTTGTAGTCTCTTCAGCGCGCATGGCAGCCCAGCCAAACATTATGTCAGCCAGCAGGCCCTCGAGCCCTCTGAGTTTACCGAGTGTGAATGCCCACGTGTTTGTCCTCTCGTCAGCCGGCACCCTGTCGTGTGTGTGTGTGTGTGTGTGTGTGTGTGTGTGTGTGTGTGTGTGTGTGTGTGTGTG
>JAVQIZ010054678.1:0-63805 GCA_036023535.2 Galaxias brevipinnis
TAAAACACTACCAAGGTTATAGACGGTTAATATCTGTGTGTGTGTGTGTGTTTGTGTGTGTGTGTGTGTGTGTGGGGGGGGGGGGGACACAAAAAAACACACACACCTGCATTTCATTATGAGTTCATTATTGTGTGGCTTTATTTTTAAGATGACTACAGAATTGTATTTACCTTTGAGAATATATTATGCATGCACTACTTTTGGAATTAACACATATAGTAGAAGCAATATACAGCATACATTAAAACACTAATGCACACTTTTAGAACGAGGTTAAATAAGAACTCCCTGTATTTGCATCAGAGTCCAGAAAACACGCAGAAACTGAGAAATTTGAAATTACTTCACACAATGCAAACGTTAGCCCCATAATGTAGATATTTGCATTTCTTTGCTAACCTGTGCCCTCCCTCCTCTCTCTCTCTCTCTCTCTCCCTCTCTCTTGCTTTCTCTCTTCTCGTTACAGCCTGCCCCCCTAAATTCTGCCTCTTCCCAAAGAGTGGACGACCAGCCAATGAATTATGAATGTTAAACAAGATGACCTCCTCTCGGCAGCAGCAGACGATGAGCGGTCCTAGGTGGAACCGGGCCTTGTCCGACCCTTTGTTGGTGCTGCTCTTAGCCCTCCAGCTGCTTGTGGTGGCGGGCCTGGTGCGCGCACAGACCTGCCCGTCCGTCTGCTCCTGCAGCAACCAGTTCAGCAAGGTCATCTGCACCCGGCGGAGCCTCCGCGACGTGCCCGATGGCATCTCCACCAACACGCGCTACCTGAACCTGCAGGAGAACCTCATCCAGGTGATCAAGGTGGACAGCTTCAAGCACCTGAGGCACCTGGAGATCCTGCAGCTCAGCAAGAACCACATCCGCAACATCGAGCTGGGCGCCTTCAATGGACTGGCCAGCCTCAACACGCTGGAGCTCTTCGACAACCGCCTCACCACCATCCCCAACGGGGCGTTCGAGTACCTCTCCAAGCTCAAGGAGCTGTGGCTGAGGAACAACCCCATCGAGAGCATCCCCCCCTATGCTTTCAACAGGGTGACCTCGCTACGGAGGCTGGACCTCGGGGAACTCAAGCGCCTCACGTACATATCAGAGGGGGCTTTCGAGGGGCTAAGCAACCTGCGTTACCTGAACTTGGGAATGTGCAATCTGAAAGAGATCCCCAACCTTATCCCCCTGGTGAAGCTAGACGAGCTGGAGATGTCTGGCAACCAGCTGTCTGTCATCCGGCCTGGCTCCTTCAAAGGGCTCATCCACTTGCAAAAGCTTTGGATGATGCACGCCCAGATCCAGACCATAGAGAGGAACTCCTTTGACGACCTGCAGTCCCTGGTGGAGCTCAACTTGGCCCACAACAACCTGACCCTGCTGCCCCACGACCTCTTCACCCCCTTGCATCACTTGGAGAGGGTGCACCTGCACCACAACCCCTGGAACTGTAACTGTGACATCCTCTGGCTCAGCTGGTGGCTCAAGGAGATGGTGCCTGCCAACACCAGCTGCTGCGCCCGCTGCAGTTCACCCGCGAGCCACAAGGGGCGCTACATAGGGGAGCTGGATCAAAACTACTTTCACTGTTACGCACCGGTGATTGTGGAGCCCCCGGCAGACCTGAACGTGACAGAGGGCAGTGCTGCCGAGCTGAAGTGCAGGGCCAGTTCCCTCACATCGGTCAGCTGGATCACCCCCAACGGCTCCATCATGACGCACGGCGCATACAAGATACGGATCTCCGTGCTGAACGACGGCACGCTCAACTTCACCAACGTCACCATGCAGGACACGGGCACGTACACCTGCATGGTGAGCAACTCGGCGGGCAACACCACCGCCTCGGCCACGCTCAACGTGTCCTCCCCGGAGAGCAGCAACTTCAGCTACTTCACCACGGTGACCGTCGAGACCATAGAGAGTGAGGGCCCCACCACTGTGCAGCAGAAGCTGGGCCCCACCCCGTCGGCCGGCTCCTGGGAGCCGGCGTCCTCCACCGCCACCTCTACCACCACCACGGTCCGCACCCCCGCCTCCACCCGCGCCACGGAGAAGACCTACACCATCCCCGTCACCGAGTTCGGCGAGGGCTCCCTCAACGGGCTGGACGAGGTGATGAAGACCACCAAGATCATCATCGGCTGCTTCGTGGCCATCACCCTGATGGCGGCCGTCATGCTGATCATTTTCTACAAGATGCGCAAGCAGCACCACCAGCAGAACCACCACGCCCCCACGCGGACCATCGAGATCATCAACGTGGACGAGGACTGTGTGACAGGTGGGCCGGGCATGGAGGGCCACCTCACTCTGCCTCCGCTGGAGCACGAGCACCTCAACCACTACAACACCTATAAGACTGCGTACAACCATGCCTCCACCATGAACTCTATACACAGCTCGGCGCACGAACCTTTGCTAATCCGGGCCAGCTCAAAAGACAATGTACAAGAGACCCAAATCTAACCATCGACCCCCCTTTTTTTCCACAAGACACTTGCGATGAGACACTTTGAAACGGATGAAATGACGTACAGTGCGAGACACACGGACAACTGGGGATTTTGTGAGGACAATGGCTGAGTAGCAAAGGAAAAGACTGGAGTGTGTTAGGCTAATCAGTGGTTGGTGATGTGTTCAATGACATTGGGAATAAGGGTATGTCTACTGTTTCAAAAAGTGTCTTTACAAAACAGAAGTTATTTATTTAAGAAAAAAAAATCTATTGTGGTTAAATCGAGAAAAAAACTGTATTCTGCAATTATTTTTTCAGCACTTAGTTCATCGGATGTTTCTTTGTGTTTTTCTTGATTTGAGGGGTTTCGTTAACTAACATGCTTTCAAACTATGTGCATCACATACTAACTGTGTGTCTAGAGAAAGTAGCCCATCTCTATAACAAATTATTTCCAATAGATTCTGTATGGTTTGTTACAGAAACCTGGTTTTACCCCATGGACTTGGAAATCTAGTTCACATCAGAGATTTTCTCCTGCCACGAATTAATTTAGGAAATCTTTTGTGACCATCTGTTAATTTAGAGGGATTAAAAGCTTGGTTGTTATCTGAGGGTGAATGCCGGGACTGTCAGCTATGAAATCTGATAAAAAACACAATATTTCATTAAATCTGTCACTTACACACATTCGACACAGATGTCCACTTGGCTGTACACGACTTAATATGAAAGTGCACTGTTTTAAGAATCTAGATGAATCAATAGAATCTAGGAATTCATGGTATTTTGTATTTTGCTTCTGTGTTCCTCTTATTCAAAATCATGTTTACGTTCAATCACCCCTCATCTGTTGTGATCAGTTACACGATTCACATAAATGTCAATAGGGGTCAAAATACAAACGTTTCATCAAATACCATTGCATTTTTAAGTTGCTTGTTGGTTTGCTATGTTGAGTAGAGAAATCACCCAGGTAAAGATAATTAGATAGGGGTAAACCTGCAGTTAGGTCGTCTCACCCATGATCTAGACTAATGCAGCATCAGAATGCTGAGAGGAAGGATAGGCTTACACCCTGACTACAGCTGTCAGAGCACAATGTCTGTCATCTGTGCACATGATTCACACCAGGGCATTGCAGCCTCAAATTCACAACATGGTCCTGCCAAGCTCTGATCTGGGAGAGTATGCCCAGTGCCTAAACTATAAAAGGCTGCAGGATGGAGGCGTGCTGCTTTGGGCATCAGATGTGGCACCTGTGTCTCTGCCTCAGCCACACTATTTCTATTTTGAATTAAGCGACCCATAGGCGTTTTGGGTGCACACATCCACAAACGATGACTGCATGAAAAAAAAACATTTAAAAAGAATTTCACTAAAAAGTGGTACAGCAAATACTTAAGTTAAAAACTATGCTTCAGATTCAAGGCTGAGTGAGATGACCCAGGTGTATAGATAAAGTGTACAAAAATATTTTCTTATTTTGTATTTTCACTTTCAGACGTCCCTCAGAAATGTCAAAAATGTAAAGGTCTTACAAGGGTTCATAGCAGTCTAACTTAAATACTCTTGTCATTTTCTCTTGAGCCTTGTTACTATACATAAGACATGCAAAATGTTCCTGAAGGCTGGACATCCATCCATCCACAGCAGTTCCAAAGCTCTGCACATGAGCACTGGTAATAATAATATGATGCAAATGGGTACATATAGTCACCATGGAAACCATTTACCTTGTGCTTAAATGCAATTCATACAGGCTTGAGCTATTTAAATTATCATTACGTCAAATTCTGAAAGCCGAAAGTGATGGATGAATAGATTGGGGATAATGGATTTGAAATCAGAGAATGACAAAAAGGATATGCTACTCATTGAAATGTTTAAATTCCACTGTATTGTTGACAATTTCCTACAAAGATAATAGATTATGACCAACAGAGAGCGAGAGCAGCTTATTGGCAGTAGTGGATACCTTTTACGTTGTCATACTCATTTAAGGGATGATAATATTTATTAGACACACTGTATTGCTTGTCATGGGAAATGTCATATACGTGGATTTAAACACATTGGTAAATCATCATATCAGTTGTTTGCGTTGTTAAGTCTGTGTTTGGAATTGACAGTGGTGGAGTTCTGGGTTGGAGATGACTTAGATGTAATAAAGAAAGTCTGACCACTATCCATCCATTTCCTTTAGTTGATAAATCATCAGAGCATTTGACAGTAAATTTGTTGGGGTTTTAGTAAGTCCATTGCATAATGTATGTGTGGTATATCAATAATTTAGTTGGCACGATTTTGTTTCCACATTCTGTTCTTTTTCTCTGAGAGGGAATGCTGTTCTAGTGGTAGATTTATATAAAATACATTTTGAAAATAAAACAAAACAAAAACAAAAACTTTATAAATCTTGATTTTACATGTGCCAACAACCTGTTCTAAAAGTGAAAAAGAAACATGCTGTAAAAGAATAAGAACTTGATTTTCATGTAAGCATTCTTTCATGACCTTTAAAAGATATGACGATCGATTATAGAAACCAGAGTTTGTAGTTCATACACAAAATAAGGTTAAAAATAAACTATTGTTGTTTTTTTCTGTATTGTCTGATTCTTCTTTCCACACATTTCTGGATATAATTGATATTGCACACATAATAAACCTTAGGGAATAATACCTTACTTTTCAATCGGTGGGATACAATTATACCAGACTACCATTTCCCTTCATCCCTTGTCAAATAAGCTTGCCAATTCATCCATTTACCCAACGTAAAAGCAAGGAAGGCACTGGAAATTATTCAGACATATAGAGTAAAACATAGGTGCCTGTGCTTTTTGTCCATATTATTTTGAATCTGGGACCAGACCTTTGTAAGCCCTCATCATTTCAAAAATAATTTGTGTGAGCTTTGTCTTTAATCAATCACAGATTTCCTGTTTAATTCCAGATTATCTAGCTATAATCAGATAATGTAGGCAGGGCTATCGTTGGAACATGAATGCAATATGGAAATATTACGTAAAGTGTTCAAATTAAAAATCACAATCACACACAGATTGGAATCCATTGGTTGAATGTTATTTTAGGCTAACATTGTTTGGACTTGGTAAAGCATTCCAAAGCAAATTCTGTCTGAACGTTCTTTAGCAGAGTGTGTTTGTGTGTCATCATAGCCACTGATCTCATAACCCACAAGGAAGGTATACACCCACACATCACAATGTGCTAATAGCTGCAGCATGTCGCCCACCTGAGCACATCCTTGCGGTAAGGTTTTACATGAATAAACAGAAATACAACTACAACCTTTTTGTCTCAACTCAGGTTTGGCTCAATGAACGTAAAGAAAGATCACACTAACAAATGAACATGACAGGACATTTCTGGTTGAATTTGGTATTATTCTACGTAATTGTCAATGAGGTTTAACGAAAAAGACATATTTTGTTACAAAACTAGAAAACTGATATACATATTTTGCATGCAGTAGAAGACTTTTGAAGTTCATTATCATATGTTTTATCATCATTTAAAAAATCATAATGCATTTTCAGACGTCTTACAACTGAATTATGTCTTTTTAATTGAAATGTTGCCGGTTTTAGCACCATTGGGTATATTCTCATCTAACGGTGTTATGATGAAAGATGCATTTGCCATTTTTCTCTATTTTATCTGGTTTGGAAGCATTAATAACAGTAGTGAAGTATGATCACACACTGAAAAAGCATATTCAATTAAAAACTGTGCTAAAGGACCACTAAGTAAGGTATGTACCCTTAATGCTGAGTTACAATGCATTACAAAGACCCTTTGTAAATGGTCGTGACTAACTACTCTATAGTGACCACACCTACCTGTGACTTTAGCACACTGTTAATGTCTTTCTAGATACTCCTTAAAATGTTTAACAAAGTTGCGAGTCGGAAATCACAGTTGCAAAAAATAAAGAAGAAATTAAGGAGGTAAGGTGAAAAGGACAGCATATGACGTTTCACTGTAATAGGAAAATAACAATGTGAGATACATATTATACCAATACTTGTATAAGGAATTGAAACCTAGAATGATGTGTATTCAGTTCTGCTTCGATTTGAGAAGTTGCTTTACGGGATACTTCACAATATTAGCGGTCAATACATGTATTGTAATTAATTCCCAATGCCTAAATTCCACAAGATTGATCAAAGCAACTGTACACTGAATGCCCTAATGTACCAGTAGCTTTCGGGAATCAATGTTAACAATGAATGAGAGGTTCTCTCAGTAATATAAAGTAACAACCCTGTTTTGTAAAGGCTGCGGTTGAACTTTTATGGATGAAGAAGAAAAAAATATGCTGCTTCAAGTTTGAAAGATTTCAGTGCATTGTATCCATTACACATTATTGTATGGTGCCATATTGTACATCAACATCTTTGATAATGAACAGTCTTGAGTTGAAACACATTGGTTGACAATGTAAAATACCAGTACTTGCACACTATCACCGTGTCTCTTAAGATTCAAATAAACAAACTAAATTGACACCAAACTCATTGCACCGAACACCAAAAGTGTGTAAAAATAACAGAACACTGGCAATGTAACTTATACTTTTTTCAAGTAAGATACAAATGTGCAAACAAAGGGAAGGTCTACATTTTTTTACATCATAAGTCAAAGACTCCCCCGTTGAACTTGCTCTTCTTGCCACCTACACTGTCATTAAACACGTCAAAAACTCTCGTCTGTTTGAGTAGCAACAGTTACAGGTCTTGGAGGACTGTCATTTCTCCAGAAGATATGACATACTTCATCCGCCCCCTTACAGAGGGCCAAGCTATGTATAGCTTTAGCTTTGTTCTTTCTGCTGCCACAAGAGCCCTCACTTCGCTCCATCCAAATTGCTAGCTGTCAACCTCCATTTCACTGCATTGTGCTCCATTGTCCTGATGTGGAGGAACTGTAGAGCCAGGGTCTCTACTCCTCTGTCTGCACTTTACTGTAGTGTATGGTTCAGGTTACATGTTATACCAGATTAATTCACACTATTGTTAAATTGTATGTGTATGCGTATGTGTCTGGGTGTGTGTGTGTGTGTGTGTGTGTGTGTGTGTGTGTGTGTGTGTGTGTGTGTGTGTGTAGCTATATGTGTCTGCATTCAAAGGTGAGCACCTATGCTCGTATGCTCATTTGATAGGGTTTAGAATAAGTGCCAGACCATTTTTTTTTTGAAAGAACTGCAAACAGTACAATGCTAATGTATTCTCCTTTTGATCAAAGTCAACATTGTGCAATAATTGGTATTCACGACAGCGCACCCTATTCAAAGCATGGCTAAAGAAGCACTCCTTTGCACGCTTCTCACCAACGCCCTAATCCAACTCTTCTTTTCTCACGTCTTCCTTAAGGAAGGTGTGAGTTCATTGCCGATCAACGGCACGGTGTTTCGCAGCATCGTTACTTCTTTCTCGTGTCTGTAATGTTTGTTCGGCCTTTGTTAACGTGCCTTTTCAGGGCATCTTCTAGTGGACCTTTGAGAACAGGCAGGTCACAAACTTCTTTCTGACCTGCATTGTCATGGTTTGACCAAGAGGCTGTGAGGACACAAGTGTATTCTGTGAGGAGTATGGAGCGGTACAGCTTGCACAGGGAACCACATACTGTACTACCAAAATGTCCACAGGATTCAGCACTCAGTTCATACCTGAGAGGGAGCAAATTTAGATGATTAGATGTCTCTGGTAAAATAAAAAAACTATTTCTAGATAATAACACGAGTAAAAAAAGGGGAAAAAGAGCAATTATAATTATATCAACAAAAAATAATAAGACTAATTTGTGCGTTTGAAAACCTTTTTGCTTTTACTCATTTTAAGAGCCACAGCAACAGGCATTTAATAATCCCTGGTTATGATATATCCATAATCAATAGCCAAGATGGAGGAAGTTTCACTCATCACAAAAGTATGCTGAATATGAAGAGGCCTCTCGTGAGCAATCTGTCTGATACTTTTCGATCATTTCGATCCTTTGTTTTCCTAAAGGCCTTTTGTTTTATTTGATGGGGATTTATTTTACAATTGCATCATAAAACCTAAAGTATTCTTTGTTCATCTGTAAACTCAATAATCGTGTTTAATTAACTAAAAACATTATTAAACTTTCAAGACAATAAACCAAAATTGACAGTTCCTTCCTCTGTGTTACACACACACACACACACGCACACACACACACACACACACAAACACACACGCACACACGCACACACACGAAAACTCTACAACACGACAACAGCACATAAGAAGAGGAAGGCACTTCTAATCTTCTTTTATTATTAATATATGTACGCAACGTGAGGAGCCAGAGTGTGAAATAGAAAAGCTTGCGTGGATGTTCTCGCCTCTCATTACGAAGGGGGTAATGAGTTTATCCCAGACTGAGAGTGAGAATAATTAGTTCCTTCTAATTGTGTGGAAAATAGTTGGAATGAATTCCTCTCTACTAAACGTTTGGAAACATTCCACCAACACCTAGGATATGCAATTTAAAAAATGTATGACTAAAGGAATGTGTTATGACAATACATCGCGAGTTGTTTTAAATGTAGTGGTACCATTTCTTATGAATGTTCTGATGTCAATGTAGTTGTAGAAAACTTTCATCAACATCAAAACTGTTCAGCAAAGCTGCATTTGTGATGTGAATTTAGATGAACTAAGATATTTCAAATACGTTGTCACTGTTAAATGGACTATTTTTTTGTGTGTGCTGATATTGCCAGAGCAACCAAAACAAAAATAAAACAAGAAGGTTATCTGAAGTGTTTTTAATCCACTCTCTCCCTCACATTTTCTCTGTCTCTCAACATTTTGTTATTTTCAACTTTTTGATTAACTCCTATTACCCTTTCAACACCCAAAGTTTCTGCCACAAGTTGACCTCACCCAAAAAAAAAAATTCGTTTTAAAATAAATCTATTAAACGTGTATCTTGGAAACAAGAAAGTCCCTTGAAAATGACTTTCAGTCAGAACCTGACTTTCTGCAAATGTGACAAATCTTTTTTTTATACATATTTTTTCATATAATGCAATATAATAGGACTTGAGAAGCTCTGAAAAAACTAAAATACAAGAAAAATACAAGGTAATAGAGACAAAATGGTCCATAAATGATGAACATGATTCATACAGCAAAAGCTTTTATTTTAAGGAACAAAAGCAAAATGCCTACCTACCCACCTGTGCACACTTAGTCGACAAGGTACACAATTTAACACACACACACACACAGACACACACACACACACACACACACACACACACAAACAACATGAAACACCTTTAGACTCAACCAACCCTCAACCAAAAATGTGGAAATACTTTCCTGCAATTATATGACAGCTTATGTCAACTCCCTACGACGTAAATCAATGAGACAGGAGTGTTATGTATACGTATAAGGCTGTTTACAGACATGATACCATGATATGATTTGCTTCGCTAATGTATCATCCTTTTAAAAAGTGGGCTGTTGCACTGTTAAACCCTGAGTTTCAAATTGAAAGATGGCTAGCTCTTTCTCTAGTCGACTTTGGGGCACCTTCGTTTTAAGTGAAGGTCATTCCATTAGAGCGTCTATGTGTTTGTGTGTGTCATGTGTGTGTGTGTGTGTGTGTGTGCGTGCGTGCGTGTGTGCGTGCGGGATCTGAATCTAGACGTCATTAATTGATGGGTAGATTTAATTATTGTATGTGTTTTGTTAATCACTACCAAGAAGTCATAGCGCTCAACTCATTACTTGTATATTCTGGGGTCAAATGTCAGTAAACCAAAGTGCTGAATCGGTAATGATTGTGTGTGTTTTTTCATAGGATTAGTGCCAAATAGATTGACCTTTTTTTTCATGCTTTCACACAAGGATTATAGAGGTGATTTATAACGATAGAAGGACTACTGAACAGAAAAAAGGTCAGCCACCAAGGACCAGAACCAAAGCCTACAAGAGGGTGAATGGTTCATTTTTATAGTTAATTTTCCATGACTAAATGTAGATCTACAAGGGTTCTATGGATTACTTCCTTATCCACTTTAGTCCAACCACATGAGCAAATCGAGTGTATTTGTATTCCAACGCAATTTCAATTAAGCTGCCAGCCTCTGTATCGAATAGGTGAGAGTAGGTTAGCTCATTCTAATGGGGAAAAGCTAAAACCAAGAAACAAACATCTATGCCATTATAAAGGGGTAAAATGGATGACTTTGGTCTTTGCTGTCCTCATTGTGAAATCATTCAATTCAGCTTAGAGTACTACTCATAGCATAGCAGAATATGTTTACTTAAAATACATATATAAAAAGGATAGAATTCAGTTCCCCGATTAATGTTTTAAACCCATCTGTCCAGTAAACGTATTGACTGCTGATCTATTTTACCCAATAAACAGCAAGTCCTCCTCACTAACAAAACACATTTATGGAGGACGGTAAAACAAAATAAAGGGGCTCAGTGACCAATGCCTTTCACAGTTGCTTAATGTGACTGGTTGCATTCCCAAAACTTTTTTTTTTTGCAACTCAAGCAATATATGTAAAGTATGAATAGATATATAAATAAAAAGAGTGCAAAACAGCATCAGCTTTTATGCATCAGCAACAGCTGGCCTGACCCAAAAAAATAAGAATGTTGAGGCATAAAAGTTAATGTGTGTGTGACAATGTATATATGGAAAAAGGTTATTGATCCTGAAGGCAAAAATGCTTACGTTGATTGTAAACAAGTGTTTACCAGCCATGTGTCTGTGTTTTTATCTCTGCGTTGGTCATAGGTTAATGTTCTGTTTTGTGTGTGTGTGTTCTCGGAGGGTGTGCTTGTGTGTGTGAGTGTTTGTGTGTATGTCTGTGTGTGCACTGTATTTCTGTGTGTTGTCAGAGGAATGATGTTGGTCTTCGACAGGTTTTCTCTCACTATGTCTCCCTCTCTCTCCTTACCCTACTGGCAGCCCCTGTCTCCCTCTGTTTTCCCCCTGCCAGCTGGTTCGGGACAGATAAGACTCCAGGGTAGCTCCTCCTCTGAACCACTAAGGTCCTCAGTGTTTGTTAAACTACAGTTAGACACATGGACTGATCCACAGGAGAGAAAGATATTGAACCTGACAAAGAATGCAAAAGAGAGAGTCGATATGTTTTAAATTAAATTTGATCAGAATGAAAAAATAAAGCTTGACTGTGTTTTGGTGCAAACTGCCAAGTAAAAAACACCTAGCTTTTTTTATTATTATTTTTATTTACTTCTCCAAATCAAATTTTTGGTACATAGCTAATATAGACTGAGCTATTAGTGTAGCTCAGACACTCAGACTCTGATATATTCCAAGGGAATATGTTTGTACATGGGAAGTCAAACAGAGCTTATATTGTTTCTCTAAAACCTTATCCAAGAGTGTCACTATAATCACATTTTAAAGCAAAGTGAGAAGTCTTCAATCATCACTTTATTGAAACACTTTGCAGAAAAAAAGCAATAACTAACAAATGTAAGTGTAGCTCTGACCACGATAGTTTAAATTCATTATTCATTTAAAGAACCATAAATAATCTTACTTAATTTATCATAAAAAAGGTAATGTGGTAGTGTGCTGTTGTGGGCTTTGCTTAGAGTAGTTCAAGTTTGCTTTCACATGCTTTCTAAGGGAATAATAATTTCCGTTTTCAGTTCTCAAATGCATTAAACTGCTTTTAAGGCCATGCATGCCTTTAGACACTATTTTGACCAGCAATGCCAGGCAGCCAATGGTCCATGACTCATTCAAGAGTCTGCTTGATCTGAAATTGATTGGATGGAAATATACAGACATCAGACATGCAACATGTATGCTTTCTGGTTTTTATTTATTAATGAATACTTTTTTTTTCAAGTTTTACTAAAAATAGACTGGCTCTTTTCCAGCAGTGAAATTTAGGAAGTTAATTGTGTAACTAATGTTACAAAGTGTTAAATACAGAACAACTCTGATATCCTCCTATGAAAACTTTGATTGTTCAAGTGAAACCAACTGCTCCATTTTCAATTCCGTTTGTAACTTGTCCCATTTATATGGAGCAAAAAAAAAAGAAGCAATTTCCGAAGTTCTGATTCAACCGTTGGGTTCTCCAGGATGATAAAGTATTGTGAGTATGTACTATGAATGATGGATTTGTGCTTTAATAAGGATGTATGGTATAAAGGCAACTTGCCCAGCAATGCCTTCAAAAAAAAAAAGGTGACAAATGTTTTTTCTCAAGACCATCCCACTTTCTTATTAGTTTTACAGTGATACTAAATGATTAGTCATACGCTGAGTAAAGTCAAGGTAGGATTTCCGCACCACAGAGAAAATATTTGAGACCCTGCATTAGTGTTGTGTTCCTGCACTCCATTCAGCATTCTTCAAATCAGATAATATATATATATATTATCTAACTTTAGGAGATAAGAAGGGAGGCACACAACATTTGAGGGTCAGAGTTAACTGAGATATGGGAAGACTTACATGAAATGTGTTTTATTTCTAAATGCACACGGTGAATAGTTAGTTCCTCACAATATGGAATTTGTAATATGTGAAGCAGTCACTTATTAACTTTTAATGGAAAGTCGTACTGAAGAACAAGGATTCACATGGCTGAGTAATTAACATTGACTTATTGAAACTCCTATTAATAATAGTTAAGAGAAAGCACATGCAATGGCTTTTATTGATTATTCAAAAGCAGGACCCACGGACGGACATTACTCAATTCAGTGACACCATCAAAATGAATTGATATACCTGTAATTATAAGAACGTGAAGGACTTTGATGACTTTCATTTTTGTACTAGTTTGTTATAAAAGACACACACACATATATAGACACACACACGTGTATGCTTAGTTAATCTGTGATATTGAATTACATTTTTATGGAGACAATCAGTTGGTTGTCTTTTAAAGTTTGTTATATAAAATGGTTGGGCAGTGTTTGAGGTTTTATAATATATTTCACCTAACCAAAGTGAATTTAATGGACAAACAGTTAAAAATGAAAAAGGATAGGTTCTATAATCTCTATAGATTCTAATCAAAGGCATGTTTATTTTGCTGTGTACAATTTATACCAGTTGCCATAAGTTGGCTGTTACAAATTGACCCAATCATTATGTACTTTTATAAACAAATGTAACCTCTCGGCCGACACCAAAAATGGACGTCGGTTCTCAGCATCATTGATCTTGTTTTTGTTTCTTTATAATTTATTTCCATTGTCATTGTTCTTGGTCAAAATGGAAATCAGGGCCTTTTTGCAAATGTAATGGTGAGGTCTGTCACTTTGAATGTATTGCAAATGGAAGTAGGTGAAGTGTAGTGGAACACTATGTCTGAGCCAATGAACCTGGCCGCCAACAGAAGAAAGGTTTGTTTCTTAAACTATATCGTAGCCCTGACCTCTCATGTTCCTTCCTCATCTACACCAGCAGGATCTATATGTTCTTTCCATTCCACAATTTTTTCTTATATCACATAATTAATACATGCAGACACCCTCAAATGCTTAGCAACCTGTAGGAGAGATGGTCTAGTGGGTAGCACATGCATAAGAGATTAGCAAAAATTGTTTCAGTTCCAAAATATATGACTCAAGCTGTGCAATTTAAAACCTATCCAGTGTCCATTATTGATTATATTAACATTAGTAGAAAGCTAAACAGGACTGGAGTGGAGAATACCGTTTCACACAACTTGATTATAAACTGTCTTGGTTCATTCATTCCTATTAAAAGAGGTAAATACCAAAATTCCATTAAATATGAAAATACATATAATTTTTTTTTGGATTGATCATTGTAGTTTTAAGTTGGATACTTTATGTTTCAGACCCAACCCTGTTCAGAAATGACCTTGTGTTTTGGGTTCAAGTTAACACTGGACGCACAATAATTGGTGTGAATGTTATTCGGTGCCCTGGAGTTTTATGAGAACAGATAAACACCTGTGCGACTAATCACATACAGTATCTTGTAGAGGTTACCTTTGAAATCGTTGTGATGGAGCCTATCCAAAAGCAAGCTGAGGCTTTGGCTTAGCTTGTCAACCTTATTAAAAATATACAGGTCCTATTCGATAATGAGCTTAACTCGATATAATCCAGATTTCCGTGCCTGTTCTCTCAAAAATGCAAATTCAGCTTTTTGACTGTTTAAAAAACAACCAAGATTAAGTGGATATAATGTTAACATGAGTGGATGCAATTATTTACAGCATTCTACAACATTGGTCACAAACAGCATAGAAATGTGACAATCCAAGTACATAAACCAGGAAAAGAATAACCTCAATCACCCCTGACAGTCTGAACATAAACATTTAACCCTGCCATGTATGGGATAGGCTTTACCAGATTTGAGGCAATGGCAACACTACCTACCCATTATACACCTAGAAGCATACAACTCAGTTTTTCACATCACAGGAATGTAAAGGAAATGTTATGGAGGACCGTGTGCTCTGCTCTTTAGTCAAGAAAACGGTCTTGGAACGTCCCTCTCAGCCACTAGAAGCCAAATATGTTGTTAAAATGAGACAAAGAAAGAAATTCATAAGCGTAGGGAAATGATCTATCCAGAGCCAGAGGTACTCCAGGGGTTTAATTTACATGAGTACTGTATTTTGTTTGTCCCCATGAGTTTGATGGATGGTTCCCCAGACTCTGATGGAATGGAGTGCATCAGCTAATTAGTTTTCCTTGGACAGCGCTGTGGAGTCTAAGTTCCCAACACACAGCTTCTCCTCCCTTCATAATACACACAGGGCACATCTTATCTTAACCTACATTGTGTCTGGCTATCTTTAACACACTCCACTTCGACCGTTTCCTTTATCTACAAAGTATTACTTTCCAAAATCAAGGATAAACGGTAGACATCTCATTGAACAAAACCCTTGCTTCTTTGAAAAAGGATGCCCGCAACGTGTTGAAATGACTTATTCTAAAAAAATACTCTAAATTGATGTGAGGCATCTAAGAGAAAGTCCGACAGTGAGTGCTTTATTTCAGTGACCTCCTTGTGGCCAGTGCTAGTGGTTCCATCTCTCCGGCTACCATTGACATCTGGCATGAGCCGTGATTAAGGGGAACGAGATTGGTCGATACCAGAGGATTGCTGTTCTGCAGACGCTCAATTGAATACCACCACAGAGCTCTGGCAGGGATCCCAAGGCACTCCTTTAAGGTTTTGATTTGCAGGTAAACAGAAACAGAACCCGTAAATATGAGTATCTGCCGTACGTTAAATACAGCACCGAATCAATTAGCCTGGCGCTCAGTCTCGTCGAAGTGACCGATGAAAAGGACAGTAGATAAGTTGCTGGAGCAACTAAGGACAAGGACAATAAATCAATGAATGAAAGGAACTGTTGTCCCAAGGACAGGCCTCGCAATGAACACTTTTCAATGCTGAAGTGTAGGACTGGCAAATGTTCTTCATTTTAAGACAAGGGCTAAATTGTGAAATACACCACGCTCAGGGGATGTGAATACGACATTGACCTCAATGATTCAGCCTTGCCTGTCATCTTTGCTGTATTGCACAGTAGTATACCAACTCTAAAACATGGACTAAATCTTAATATCATATTTTTGCAATGGTTTTGAAATAAAATTATGGAGTTGATGACAGTTAAATAAGAGTCATGCAAACAAAGTGTATCTAAGTTTGTAGGTGCCTATACGGCTTGTTTTGTCCTGTCACTTGATTGTCCACCACAAATCTGCTTTCTTATCATGTTTTTCTCATGAATATGGGCTTGCTTGCCCTGCAGAAATATTTGCTTATTCAAGCACCTTTAATGAAAAAGTATATGTTACTACCCATTTCAGCACAGCCCATTTGTATTGCAGTTCAAAACTGGGCCAGTCCTCTATACAAGTGTTTGGAATGACTATGCACAATTAACAAAGTAGTTTGTGCTTTTGAAGTTAATTAGATTATTCAACTAAAATGCTAGCAATGCAAAGCCTTTCAAATGTATCTAATGAAGTCTTACATTTTAGGTAATGAAGAGTGATGGTAGTACGCCTACATTGTTAATCAGAATTTTTTTTCAGCATCACATTTCTTTCAATATTTTGTTTGAAATTAAAGATTTTCCTTTTTCAGAGATCACTAATCCACATCATTTTGAAGCACAAAACAAAGAAAACGTGCGATTAGATCTGAGAAGCAGCAACTGCTCCCTTTTCAAGACTCTCGCTAGAGAAAGTATCTCTCTCTAGGAACAAGTACATTGACACTAGCCCGGGAATATCCAACAGGTACCAGGAGCCTCTCAGAGAAATCTGACCTCCGCTGTCCTCCCTCACGGATGTCCCTGGAGGATCAGACAGGCAAAGGGAAAGCCATCCTGGGGAATACGGTGAAGGGAAAGATGGTTTGGAATAAGAGTGGGTGAAATGTTATCTTGAGGGGGATGCGATTTCAGAGGCACAGCTGAAATTAATTACGCCCTTGGCCAAATGAGGATGCAATCAAAGAGGGCTGACTGCATTATGCCGCTTTGAATCGCAATAGCTTATGGTGGTTAAAGGAAGCAAAACTAAATACTTACAACCGTCAAAGAGAAAGTGGTGTTATATGGCATTTTGGGTAAATAAAATATATTGTGGAAACCCTTCACCAATAATACCTAGATAACAATTTGAGTGTGATCTTGCTTGGCAGGAATGTGATTTAATGTTTGACATTTAGGTTTTCAAGCAGGCCTACATAGATGAAACGGCACTATCTGATATCTGCTCTGTCTCTCTCATTCTTTTCACTCTCAGTCTCTTTTTGAACAGTATACACACACACACACACACACACACAAACACTATCAGGAAATTTGTCTTTGAAAAGGTTGCGTTCTAATAAAACCAATATGAAAATTATTTGACACTTTCTTTCAGGACATGCATTTTTTTTTAAAACAGCAGGCCAGCTGCAAATTCTATATGAACAGTTGAAGGTCCTGAGAGTCAGAATTCCACTAACTGTAAGCAAAGCAAAGCATAATTCGATGATTCCATGATTCCATGATGAATGTCTAAATCAAAGTTGTATGCACAAGCAAGACATAAAATATAAAACATACCCTTTCTTTAATGAATGCTATAGACTTTTAGATACATGCTAGGGGTCTGGTATGATTGCTCAACTTTTTATTAAAGCATGTTACTGTAAAAACTGTAGTATTTTAAGAATAGGATTACAGTAATTCCTGTCAATTTCTGCAAAATTTCAGCATGTATATTGTTGTTATCGCATGAGTGATGAGCTTTTGAAGAACAATATTAGGGCTAAGTACATGGGTGAATGAATTCATTCAGTCCGACCATTTGAACATCCTTCGGTTGATGATCCCTTCTGCAGATATTGATCCGTGAGGAGAAATTCCAGGTAATGGTATTTCTGCTTCAACAACACAAGGACTACACTGAGAGACAAACACAGAACCATCTCAGGGCACTTTGAGGCACTTTGCAACATTGTAGCACTTTGCCAGATTAAACCGTCTTTGAGAAGATGTGGTATATTATGGACTGACAAAACCCTCAACTGTTTTGTCACGATCTATCTCTGAGCGTCTCTCTTGTTGACGTGTTTTAAACTGGAGTGAACCACGACCGTCATAACCATAACAAGTCTCAATAAGAGATGCAATGTGGTGTATCTTAATACATGTCAAATTACTTAAACTTGTATTGTACGTACTGGATTCCAAAGCAAGAAGATAGGCTTAAAAATGTAAATATGTTATGATTTAGTGCTACTGAAAGTTCCACCTTCTCATACAGTTCTTTGGGAAGTTTGCAATATTACCAGAACTCACATTTACTAAACTTTGTACCTTTGTACTCTATTATTATGCCGGCCAATATACAGTCTTCCATAACTGATTTAAAACAAGGGACATGTTACTGTAAAAATCCATATTATTAAACTATGTATTATTATTTGTATTTGTGCCTCAGCTTGTTTGATGGATAGCTCATGAGGTTAGGATGCTTATTAGGAAAGTTATTGCTTCTGTGTCAGTATACCTAGATAGAAAAATAAAAGACGAGTAGATTGGAATCTGTGAAATGCGTTTTTCATCACATGCTTTCAGAGTGGCCATTGATCTAACTTAGGAATACTTTTTATATTGACTTTCTTAGTGAAGTTTACAGTGAGATTTTACATAATTTATGTACAGCAGGAGGAGGAAGTTTTAGATGCCATTCTTCATGTGGCAAATTATGAGACATCCAGTTTCTGCGATTAAGACGTGAGGCCTTATTTAAAACAAGCAATTTCAAGCTCAACTTCTTGATTAACCACAGATCAAAAATATTGATGTGAGGGAACACTGAAATCACCTCTCCCCTGACAACATTTTGGATTCAGCTTTATTGGATTACTCCCCGAACATGACACAGCCTTTGTCTGCTCAGTATTTTTTTGCTCCCAGCAGCGCATCCCCTACTGCTAAGTTTGTGTTCTACGCTGCCCTCCTTTGCACTCTGCCGTGTGTATTAGGCCCCCAAGGTTACTCTACAAAGACAGGGATTTCAAATATTTATTAATTTGATTTACCATCTCCTCAATATGTGCAATATCCACCTGACAGGAACAGATTGTGTGCGGGTGTTGTTATTGATCATTCGTTTGAGGCAATGACCCATTTGCACTGAATGACTATCAATTTCTCACATGTTTTCCCTTACAGCAATTTTCCTCAGGTTGTGGGTGGAGTGTGTTTTAACTATCTATTCATTGTGTCTCTGAGGTGCTTATTTAGCTTGTGTGTTAAATACCAACCACATGTGAAAATACCAACATGACAATAATGCTGTTGAAAAATGACCACAATACATTTTAACTGTTGTTTCATTAAAGTGAACATATTGTAAATGCTAGATTTTGATGGTAATTGCATAATTATATTCTAATGCTTTTCATATAAAACATTTTTTACTTAACGTTCTTCAGAATCTTTTTCTTTGCTTGTGAAACACGACAAAGTATGAGTATTTCTTGAGACTTCCTTAAATAAATCAATATGAAAATGAAATAATAATAAAACAATTAGCGAGTCTGAAAAAACAGTGATGTGGTTGGGCACACGAAACAATGTTTTCTCTGCTCACACAGTGTTGCATCACTTAACAAATCACCTGTAGTCAGGGTAATTACCGAACAACAAAAACTGCAAACACAAAAAGATTGTTGCTTTGCCCCCATTGTATTTGGAGTGGGTCACATGTACTACTGTGTGTAGTGGCCATCTCTTGGTGACCAAGAATGCAGGTGTTTTAAGTACCACATCAGGACAAACGTGTTCGTTTGCTGCCTATAAACAGTGCATTGTCCTCCTCCTTTCCATTGCAGCTTTACATCTGAACAGTAGAAACCAAAGTTAAGATGTTCCATTTCAATCTTTTTTTTCTCTCCTTTTCATCTCTCTCCCACCCCTACCCCTCTCCTGTTTGACAAGATAAAGTTTTAGGTCACCTTGCTCTTTGATTGGAATCATTATCGGGCAGCTGGGAAAATCTCCCACTCCCTCTCATGAGATAGAGGCCTTAACCAGATCGGTTACTGCTGCTCAGTCTGCACTTGAACTCCTTAATGGAAATATGAGGACACCATTCAAGTTATTTCATCTATAATATATAACCAAGGGAGAAGTCCCAAATTGAAACAGATTTCTTGGATGCCTCCTTATAACATGGTCATTACTGGGCTGGATAAGCTCCCTTTATAGTATGACATTTCCTGCATCTTTGAGACTATGATCCTGGCTAGGTGTAGGCAGCAACACCTTCACAAAGCATCTGTTTTATATGGAATTGTCTGTATTTTCTTGCACTGGCCATCTGCTTTTACTTTGTTGAAAGGCAATGTATTTACGGAGGCAGGCAGTGTGTTACCTGGACATTTTTAGAATCCATCATCTTGATTTGTGTGTGGCTAAGACTAAATTGCCATTGGTCTCACTGGGAAAGAACACACACACCGACCACACATAACCTCTTATCTCTTAATCTGAAAGTTGTTAGAACACTGTGGCAAGTCAGACACCTTATCTCGCCACACTAACATTGATTCCATTTTTCATGTTCAGTTCAGACAACGGGAGCCAATGTTCCATTATTGAGTATGGTGGACGACCACCTATTAGTGCAGAAGCAATGGAAGATCAGCTCAGAGTATTGCAATGAAACATACCATATACAACCTCCTGTGTGTGTGTGTGTGGAGGGGGGATGTTTGCAATAATTTTTTTTCATGGTTAAATGTTATTTATCTACATAGCCCTAAAGAACATAAAAAACAAGGCAAAATATGCAAGGAAAGGCTTCCTAAAGAAGTTATTAATTATGTCGGTTGCCCTTGTAAATTGAGAAAAATGCATAGCTTGAAAAGATTTTTAATCAATGAAAAAACTAAAGTATTACGTCATCATTTGTCCATGTTTACTGTACCTATAGCATTAACACATACAGTATAAGCCATGAGAAAAGATGCAAGAACAGGTTCCCTCACTCCGTTGTTGGTCATTCTGTCCATTGTGCCCTTGAGAATGGAGGCAAGTGCCTAGCTTGGAAAGGTTTTGAATGAATAGCATTGCATCCTCATTTGGCCATACCACGTATACTGTTCCTATAGCACAGACATGAGCAAAGGAGGTGTACAAAACAGTGAAAGAGAGAAAGAGAGAGAGAGAGGAGGGGTAGGGATCAAGATAGAGAGAGGGAGAAACCGACTGAATAGGAAGAAGAAAGGGGGTCCAGAGCATGGACAGCACTTAGCATGCAAAACAGGGTCAGCGTTTCCTACTACTACAGATACCACGGAAACACACACCCCCTCCATGGAACGCCCACACAGAGCGGAAGAATTGTCTGTAATAGTTGGTAATCTAATAAACATATAGGCATAAATGTCATACATTTATAAAGTACCCTTTTTGTTTAGAGCCAAAACATAACTTTTAAAACGTCTAATGTGCAAAGCACTTAAGGAATAAAGTGACATAAAAAAGGATATACCCTTTCTGGTAGAGTCTTTCTGTGTATTCGTGAAACATATTTTCCACTCTTGTTTTCACAGCTTTTTAATGCAATAGATATATATGTATATATATATATATATATATATATATATATATTACATTTTGAACAATTTTGTTCATTCAATCAGGGTCAAACTGTTCCTGGTGATCAAAAATGTTGCTGTGTCAGATAGTCCTTCCCCATTTAGGAGAGGGGAAAATCCTACCAGTGGTGAGTGTGGTCCTTCAAGCGTGTCTCATCTCGGAACATTGTGAGCTTAATCCAGCATGCTCAGGGGTGAGCTCTCCAGAGAGACATCAGGATGAGAGAAGCTCCAATGGGACTCTGCTTCTGCTCCATTTTCCAAAGTGCCCTGGTTAAGAGGAAGGCTGCTGTCAGATACAATATGAGCCGAGGCCTAAGCTTCCTCAACAAAAAAAAACGATGACATTTGCTGGTTAAACAGCTGGTGCTCGAGTTTCAGACATGCAATTGTTACCCTTGTAACGTCTGCATCAAGACGAGGCCATCGACAATGATGACAAAAGCTGCGGCTAAAGCTCCCGTTGACTCTAAATAAAAATTTACTGTGAATATGGAAATAGAGATACGGGTTGAGTTACATGTGGAACAAAGCAGAAATACTGGATTTAGATCTAAGTTCTTGAATATTAAATCTTAGATCTAAGTAAAGGTTGCTAATTACCTGGGTTGAGGCTTCAACGAGGGCACTGAGCGGCACGCCGCAAAAGCATCATTACGGCATATTTGATCAACACGCAGTCATAATGCTTGTTAACACTTGGTAGACTAAGACTAAGGAAATAAAGCTCCCAAATGGAACCCAAGGAAGAGAGAGAGAGAGACAGACAGAGAGAGAGACAGACACACACATAGTCCCTATGATGTCCCATAGATGCTCTTTCAATCTCTTTTTTTTTTCTTTCAATTTCAGTGTCTGTGGAATCCCACTTGGGATGTGCTACAAAAGGGAGATGGACTTAATCTCCTTTTGCACTGCACTTACCCTCTATTTTCTCTGGTTACATTTTAATTATATTACACCACTGTCCAAGCCACCATAAAAGTAGAATGCTCAGGACTTGCACAGAGTACAAAGAAAATCCTCCTCAGAGTTTAAAAAGTACAGAATTAATTTGCCATGGTTTCAAACTCCTCATAAGAACTACCCCAGTTAGACTAAAAGAAACAGCCAAGCTTCACTATTCAATGGAACCAAGTTAACACAACCCATAGCTCAAGTTACAGTTTCCATTCTTTCATATATTCATTTTGAAAAGTTTACTTTATTAGTATAGTATACGATCCAGTAGTACATCAAACATTTTGTTTTCAGTTACTTGCAATTTCCCGGACAGAGTCAGTCAACACAAGGTGAAAGAGGAAACAAATGCTGCACACCATAGAGCCAGGACAAAGGGAGACACTAGCAAAATAACTTGAAGCTGAGGGATCAATTGGTTTTGTTGCGTTCATAAATGTAGGAAACACCTGAGTAGACTCAAAACCAGACCTATTAGGAGTCTCCTGAACTATGTACAGAGAAATAAAGTAATTGCAATATTAAGGATCACGCCACTTTCATACAATTTGAAGGAGGAAACAAATGCTGCAGACCTTAGAGCCAGGACTAAGAAAATGTATTTCTCTGACTTCACTCTGGAACTTGCTGTGAACGTTGTTGTCATTTATGATGGCCTCTACCCTGTACAATTTGGTTCAAATAAAATGCTGTCTAAAGTTTTGGTGAAAGTGTGAACTGATTTAACTACAGTCGAATATTTTATAGCAAAACACAATATTCTATTTGCCAAGGTGGCGTGCTTACTTTTTCTTGCTGCCATTACAGTACTACAGTCTTTCATTCTGCCTCCACATAAATGTAGTTTGTGTAATACAATTATTTTTTTTGATTTGTTCTTAAAATACCTCCAAGACCTGACTGGCTGACAATCTGATGCAGCATTGTAAGATTTAATTTATAGTACTTTGTTGTTGAGGAGCTACATATTTGATGTTTACTTCATAAAACAAAAATTCTCTATTCTCAGCAGCAACATTTCTAAGAATTAATCAAGACAATCGATTCAGCATTTGTGATTGTCTGACTTGGCGTCAATATTTTTCTGGTCTTATTTCACAACTGAGCAAACAGTAATTTGAAGAAAACGATGATTTATTAGTGTGTAGAATCTAAGAAGCATGCACACATCTTCATACAATGCTGGCTTTAGTAACTTTTCCTTAAAAACAGCATTTTATCCTTATATTTTAACACATTAACCGCAGTTCAATCAGTTAGTTCAATGGGTGGTTGCTATTCAGTTTGGGATGCAATAGCCATGTGCAATAATTTAGATAATTTACCAAATCAACTAAGACATTTACCCTCCACTCAAACTGTGCACATTAAGATAGACAACACATAGACCCACGTCAAACATGTCAAATAAAATTATTTCTGGAATATTCTGTACACTGAAAAAAATGGCACTTTGAACCAACTTAAAAATGTGCTTCAATTTGTTACAAGCACTTTTGTGAGTTTTTCTCAAAGTATATGGTTGACACCATGAATCTTGATTTGACGTCAATCAAAATATTGAATTGGCCAAAGACAAAAATGTACATTCACACAACATAAAGAGAGCATTAATTCTAAAGACCATACCGTTTATTTTTACTTTGTTGCAACTTAATTGTTTAGTTTTTCTCAAAGTGCATTCATGAGTTGGTTGAAACCATAAATCTTGACTTGATGTCAATCAATATTGATTTAGTCAAAGACAAAAACTTGCATTCAGACAAAGCAAAGAGACCATATTATTTTTAATTTGTTGCAACTTAATTGTTTATTTTTCACAGTGTATTTATGAGTTGGTTGAAACCTTATGTCTGGCAAAATAAATATTTTTGAGCCTTCAACACAAATGTTGTTAAAGCAAGTCAATTAGCCATACATTAATTATTTATACATTAATCAATAGTTTTCTTTTAATAGACTTTAGTCATAAGCCAAAACATTAATTAGGTCAAAATAATACAAATACATTTTACAACTTAAATTTCAACAAAATAAACAAACATAAACAAAATCTAAATTTGCCTTACATAAAAGTAGAATTAGCTTTAGATAGAACAAAAAAAAACATTGGTTTGTACAGCATCATTCACATTTGCAGTAGTGATATCAGGGTTGCAATTTCTACACCATAGAAATTATTTTCACAGAAAAATCTGGAATTATGGACAGTTTTAAATAAGTCTGCTTCTTCGACTTATTTAAATTGAGCAATGACCACTTTCATTAACAAGGAATGTATTTGAATACAAGCTAGAAAACAGAAACAAAAACGTTCTGTAATAGATCATTTAAATCTATAATAGACAATAACCAATTAAACAGAGGCGGAAACAGGGCAATGATCAAGTACAATTTTATGAATGAGTACAAAAGTGTATGTCTGTACGTAGAGAAATGTTTACGATCAGTACAGTCTAAGAACATAGCAAATTCTGAATCATTGACAAGGTTGAAATAAGTATATTAGTCTAAGCTAAACAAATCATGCCATTGGTCAAGGGGGAACACGTTACCTATCAGTATTACTAAGGAAACGCACATAGGACACAAACACATCATTTCATGCTATGGCTAAAACACATAACTCTAGCCTTCAGTGTCACTCTGACCCTTCCCTCACATCTGAACAATAGCTCAGGCCGGAACATTTGCTAGTACGCCCAAATTTGGCAACCACAGTAAACATGCATTTCTTTGATGAATCCAATATTTAGAACTTGATACTCAGACTGCACACTCAGACTGTGTGTAATTTTCTTAAGTTCTATCCACATGAACATTTTCTGAAGACCATCGAAGGTTTCAAATGTTTCTGTGGTCTCTCAAGAATGTCAGGGCATGTGGTTGGCCTCTCCTCTCCTAAGTCTCTTTACCTTTTTGGCTGGCAATGCATCTTCTGGAGCTTTGGACTGAAGTGAATATGCAAGTAATTTATAAAACCTGATGCCCTTAAGCTGAGTTCAGTAGTTGCCCATTTCTGTCTTCAGCCACTGTTTTCACCCGTAGCAACCATTGTACAAAGCAGGTTTACAGAGGCATGGATGCTTCTTGATTAGTGCTTTGGCAACATCACTGAAGTTAGCATCTGTTGGGTAGGCTTTGAACTTGAATATCTCTTTGGATACCTTTCCCAGAATATCTGACTTTGACTCTGTGTCAACATTGTCATGTTTGACCCATACATCGCATTTCCCTTTTCTAACTGCAGTGTCATAGGATAATGTTGATATCGTAAACTGTCTTTGCCACATCTGAATTGTTGTAGAGACAGCTGGATGGTGTAGACAGGAGTTCTGTCATCTGATAGAGTAGACATAGACCCTAAATCATCACTGACCGTGAGATTAAATCCTTGGCTGCAATCATCAGTTTAGCTCATTATCAATCATTAGCTTGCTGGTGTCATCAGGATTCAGAAGAACTCGCAACTTGACTGGTATTTTTGCTGTGTCAGTCCATTCTAGAAAAAACAAGAATGAAAATAGTAGTATTAGTTGTAGTACAAGTTTAGCCACAATTTACATCTAATTCATATTCACAAATTCATTGCTTCACAACACTTTAGAAAATGCCCAGTATTTGTGTAAGTACTACTGTTAAGGCCTCATGTTATCTTAGGTTTAATTAGGTGGCTGGCTGGTGCTTTGTTTTTTCATCTTAATTTTCATATTTGTTTAGCAAAAGCTAAAAAATGTGCTGTTAGTTTATTGCCCAGCTGTATCACATACTGTACTTTAAATCATCTGGCTACTTTATCAGAATTTAATTAGATCAGGAGCGATAAAAGGTTAAGGGCACATTCAAGAGTGCACTGTGACAAATGTCTTAATTTGATATTTGCAATACATCTTTATGGATATTTAAAACGGCATGAAATGACTTACAATTTAATGTAGAATTGTTATTGCCTGGTAAATTTAACTTACATTACATTGGGTGGATAACTTCTTGATATTTGTTTTGAAGTTATTTAAGTCACATAGCATAATGTTTTTTTCACTATATTATTAATTCAACTGAAATTCTTGAAATAATATTTACAAAAACATTAGTTAGTAGTCCTATACATCACAATAACAAAGCAACACTTTGCATGAAGAATCAATGTAAACAACCTGGTTCAGCTGGAAGTTGGCTTACGTGCGCCAAAGTTTGTAAAGCAGACCTCTGTTTATCCTGCCACTAACTACAAACGTGCATTCAAAAACATACACTCCCCTTAAGACAACACAATTTCGAATTCTTATCTTGTTTAAAAGAGATTTTTTGGACAACAGGCGAACTTCATTTTCGAAGCAAGGTAAACACAGACAACAAAGCTGACAGGAACAAACGTGAGTCACGTGACATGCTGCTATGTCACGTGGTCATCTGTAAAGCGGTCACTAATGTGAAAATGTACTTTAAATGACACTGTCCTCTCACCTTCTGTCAGTGCTCCGAGTATCAGAACTGGACAGGGACGGAAGTGAGTCACGTGACCGATCGCACGTCATGTTGTCATCTGAAATGAAGACCTCTTGTTTGAAGTGAAAATACTCGGTTAAAGTAGCCATTCAAGTTGTTCTGTGAGGAGTGTTTTATGCTTCAAGCCAATGTAAAAAATATAGGTTTCAACCCTAAGTCATGATTTTTAATTGGACCAATGTAAAAATGTACTTTAGATCAAGGACCCAGTCCTTTCACTTTTCTTCAGTGTATTATTTTAGAAAATGACAACCTTTATACCAGCTATTTTCCCTCCAAAAGATGTGCACATGTACATGTAGGTTGTGGGGATCAGTCTGGTTATCATTTATCATTGACTTGTGACCAAAGTGATTTAAGCAGGTTTTTTTGTTTTTACTCCTGTTTTTACTAGCTACCGTTACACATTCATCAATTAAATAAGCAACTCACACCTTTTAGTGCAATGCCAGTTCATGGCTCTTCAAATGTACTATTTGAAACTGACTTAACAGCTAGAAATGTTAGCTCCATTTAACTGTTGTCTAAGGCTCAGGTGTAATTTGTGCTTCCAAACAAGTAGTGGCAGGAAGTCTGTACCTCATAGTTTACCTTCACATACCATTAAACCTGTATTAGCCCAGAGGGATTCAACTTAGACCAAGGTCTGGTTTTCAGTGGAGTGCTACAGAGGAAGAGAAAAATACAAGCTGGGGAAAATTCATTAATCTCAATTAAAAAGCTTGTACTCAATAGTAATATTCATAATTTCATTTTTCTGTAAGTGTGACAAGGTGTAGTTTATCCCATTTTAATAGGAACCGATATATCTCAGTGCTTTCTATTGTTAAAACTCAGAGGCAAATTGCATGCATTTATTCATGTTAGACATTAATAGTAGGTGAGGTTGCAATCTGCCACAGAAATTTGTGAAGAAAGGCACCAGACTTCTATTGCCCTGCATTCTTTCGAAAAGGCCATTAAAATCAGGATTTAAGACATGGGTACATTTTATGATTTTTTTTTTTATATTGTGCTAAATGTCAGCGCCTCTTATTCAAAGACCAACCATTTTGTGCATTAAATATTCTTATTATGCAATGAGTACAAGGGATAAATAATAGGCTGTCTTTTAATCAGTAAGACATAAATCATATACATAACAAAGGATATAGTCAAATAATAATGGGCACACTGCCAAAGCAAACTTTTGCTTCTCGAGCAATGAGTAGTTGTCATTCATGGTGGTCCCCCAGTCTTGCCTTCGGGCTTACTATGAAAAATAGAGAGGAGTCACAGAACAGAGTGACCTTTTCTTTAACAGCTTTTCACTTGAACACCAGGAGATAGGGTCCCCTGCTAACATCCACTAGAGCAGCGTTCACGTGTATCCCATTTTTAAAGTTATAGGCTTGAATAAAACATCCTGACACTATTATGACCCACAAACATCTAAGTCTGACTTATTGTCAGATAATACATTTATCAACAGGTGCTGTTTCTCCAGTACATCGGTAAGTTATTAATACAATTTGTATAAGTTAAGAAGTTTGCTTTGAAAGTGAATTAGTAATTGAGTCACTAGGTCAAGCAGTTACATTCCTTGGTTATCAGGCTTGACAGTTTTAACAATAAGGAGATAGACGTTTTCTTAAGGAAAACAAGGACATTTTCTTTCTTTTTTTTTATGAAACCCGTGATTTTTTATGGAACTTCTTGCTTTGTCTTCTTTTTGTAAGACAACTTACAATGGGTAAGGATTGGTAGGTCATGGAATTGTTCTTGTGGAAATTCTAAGTATTAAATATGACGAGACCAAAAAATAGAGTTCAATACAAGCGTTTATTCAACTCATTACTTTCATTGGATGTCAGGCTTGGCAGTTTTCGCAATAAGGTTGATAGATGTAAACAAGTAAGTTTATTAAACCGTGGTTTTCTATGGAACTTCTTGCTTTGTTTGTTTGTTTGTTTGTAAGGAAACTTACAATAGGTTGGTAGGTCATGGAATCAACTCATAAAAAGAAAGTTGACAATCGGTAATAAAAAGTTCACAGTCTAACCATTCATAAAAAGCCTCATGGGATTCCTTAATAATGCACATTTAATGCAGACATCCTATAAAGAAACTAATTAATGATTCAGCATTTTGTTCAGTTTTATTGTGTGTTTAAAGTGTAATTCATCTTCTGCCAATAAGAGCCAAGAGCCTTAATCCGTTTGACTTTTCATCCAAACACTTTGGAGCGCCAATCAATGGTATTTTAATTGCAATCCAATGTGTTTGTCTTTACCCCACAAACACGGTCAGCACAATAGTATTCACCCCAGGTACCACATAAGACCACCTTAATTGATCTACAACTTTTTTCATTGGCATTTCCCTCTTGCTTTTTTCTTCTTCTGAGCCTCCCTTTAAAAAAGGCCTCTTGTGAAGAAATATTGTAAAAAGTAAAGACCAGAGGCAGGGGTTTCTGAATAGAAGATATTGAGAGCAAGTCCATACATCAGAAATAACTTCACTTGACTTCAAAGAGTACTTGAATTATATGACTTTTCTATCATAAAAAACAGTACATTTCAAAAATGCAAGTGTATCCAACAAATCAATTTAATAACTTTGCAAAACAAGTTGTTTTGTATTCATAATTTTTTTTTGGTTCATCTTTTGAGGGTATCCCTCATCACAAGAACTGGTATGATTGTTGCTGTCTAGAACAATGACACAAAACTGTCTATGGTATGTTCATGAGAAGAATCTGCTTACCGTGTCATTATAGTGGCTGTGCTATCCAAGTGTATGTAAATGGTATTGATTGAAAATTATTCTGTCTGAGTGAAAGGGGCCAAACGGCTCAAAATTGGAAAATGTGTTTTGCGTAATCACTTAACCGTTAGAGGGTTTACTGGTGTTAGGACACTGATCATCGGCATTCGTAATGGCCTAATTAATTCTGATTCCTAATCACCCACGATAACTGCAAATTATACAGGAGAAATTGTCTCAATTATTTCATTAATTAATTTGCTTGAAATATAGCAGGATGCAGATGGTAAAGTGCTAATTTGCATTTTAGACAGTCCCAGGTTCCTGTGTTGACGATAATTCTAATCAGCGGGTGCCCTTGGTGGTGTTTCTTTAGATCTACCATGAAAGTAAGCCTAAACTTCACTATTAATAGTATTATGTTTTGTTTTAGGGCATCAAGTGATGTGCTACGCAGTATGTGCAGTGCTTGATTATGTTACGCAATTCATATTTGGCACTCAGCTGATTACATAGTTAAGTATTATTATTAATTATTATAGTTGATACATTTAATTTCAATAGAACTCTCTTTCATCAATGAGAAAATGAATAGCTGCAGGAAAAAACGGACGTTGTAGTTTGTCCTTATGGCTTCACTCTATTGGTGTTTAACATATCGACCATGACCCTCTCCCCAAGTGCCCACTGTAGATTCAGACGACTTTGACGAGCTCCCTTAAGAGGGAGTCTTTTGTGGTGAAATGCCACAGACAACTGTAACTCCAGAATTCTGTCAACGGGCTGCTCCTCCTCAAACGTCATTTGTCTCCAAACCTTTGTGTTCCCCTTGTCAGCTCTGCCTAGCCATAATGTAAGGTTGAGGAGCCAGTAATGACTGGCTGCTTCTTCTTCTTTTTTTTCTATCTGTCTTTCTATCTCTCTGATTAACAACCCCCCCCATCTCTCTTGGTGAACTCTCCCTCTTCTTTGCTGGCTTCCTTTATGCTGCTCTCTAAATCTCCAGACCAGGGCAATTAAAGAGACTGACAACAAGTAAGAACAGCATCTGCCACCGACGACTTGCATAAGCAGATGCATGTGCAGTGCAATATGTCTGTTACTGCCTTTCTGTGCTAATTCTCTTCTTCTTTAACAACCAGTTAAGGCCTCTCCATTTTACGACAATGCCTAGTTTTGAGGGAACCGATAGATTTTTCAATAGTAGTAGATTGGAGATGAACCGTACAGGTCATATAAGGATGGTATTCCGGAAGTTCGCCTGATTTTTAAGGGCTTGATAGCCTTTTTAGAACACCCAATCATGCATGCACAAGCATTTAATGCTTCTCCTTTAATCCCACTCTCAGTAGGAGAACCTGAGCAGCAGCAGTTCGATGTCTACTTGAGCTCCTGTCAGGCTTATAGTATCGGCAGTCCTCTACAGATGTCATGGCACATTGGTATACCTTTTTGCAGCATAGCTGTAGACTTCTCATCAGGGCAGGCAGCCAACCCAACACCGAGCTTAGCCGGCAGGCAGTCCAACCGTGCCAGGTGTTTACGTTAGCAGATAGGCTGCAGATAGACACCGGACCTCCAGAGACCTGGCAGTTACTAAGTTAGTGTGTGTGTGTGTGTGTGTGTGTGTGTGTGTGTGTGCATGTGTGTGTGTGTGTGTGTGTGTGTGTGTGTGTGTGCAGGAGAGTAACAGTGTTAAATACATTATAATAAGCAAGAGATAAATGGTAAAAGGCAAATTTATGTAAAAAAAAATCATAAAATAAAACAAAAACGTATGACGTGAAAATGTAGCACCTTTCTCAACAGCTATGGGGCCCATTCAAACTGAATGTCAAACGGCTTGCTGTCAGCTCCGCTTAAATGTGTTATGGTCAGACTTTGTTATTTCATCTATGGCGAGACGGAGTAAACCAAGGGCCTGCAGTCTTTGCTGACTTCATCCCTTCTTTATTAATCAGCCCAACGTCTGGAAAAAAAGGCTTGTAAGCTGCACCCCCACACCCACCCACCACCACCCCTCAACACGCTAAACAGAAAAGGTAAAAAAAAGTCACAGATCTCTGATTAAACCTGTGGACCAGTTTCTCTGTGAATGTCCTCACTATTTGCAAAATCAACTTGTGTATTGTTTCCTGAACTTCTGCCCTCCGAGTGACAGCAGGGATGTTGAGGTGAGAGGAAAATGCAATGAGGGGGAAAAAGAAATCTGAGCACTGGGCGGGGTAATGCTTGTAATCCACTGACACAACGATTGTTTTGTCACCCCTGACTTTAGAAGGTCGCACTTTCAACGACGTCTTGACTTAATCCCCTGCATACACAACAGAGTCGCAGACGTCAGACAACCCTCTGTTGCCCTGCTTTTTTTAAAAGCTTTTTTTTTTTTTATCAGAACATAGCTTAGTGTCAAACTAATTAATGCATTTTGGTTATCCTAGCCGCACATCAAGACAGTTGGATGCTTGTTAACGGAATGTGTTACCAGCGCTGAGCCAAATTGTCTTTTGAAACTAAGAAAGTATTGGGTTGTAAAACCAAAATACTAGTCATGCAATAAATTCAACCTGTCGTGTTCCCCATCCCACATGAACCTTCAGTTCCTGTTGTTTGCGGTCTGCCTAAGACATACTTGAATCATGCAGAGTGGCGGCTACGGCCTCATATATAATATAATATGCACCCTCTCATGTGTCTCTTAACTGTAATGAGCCTGTGGCCTGTTGCCACTCGCTCAATATGGCTGACCGTCTTGAGTGATTGGTCCATTTATTCCCCCGATGTGCATTGATTTGGCTCTGACTCAGCCGCACCCTCTCGTCTCGGGGCCCATCCCTTGGACACATCCCTATAATAGCGCTCTCCCATGTCAAATCTCAGAATGCCTGGGATCCATAATGGTACAGTAACATTGCTAAGCCACTCACTCTCGATGCTCTCTCCCTTTGGTAGTTAAACCGACCTCGGAAAGTCAACTTTTAGCAAGGCCGTCATTGCAGGAATAATCGGACATGTGGACCTTTACTTGTCAGTGAGGAGCACGGGTGGATTCTTGATTCTACCTTGGAGATGGTGATGCAACTTAGGGAAGATTTCTCCCTCTCTCTCTCACTCACTCACTCACTCACTCACTCACTCTCTCTCCATCCCTCCATGTTCTCTCTCTTTAGGGGTTTGATGAATACAACTATCTTATTCAGAGTTATTGTAACAGCTACATTCATAAATGTTTGTGGAGCCTAAAGAAGGAGAAAGGGATCAGGTTTTGCAGGATAGAAACTTAAATAGGATTGCAGGTTTTTCATACTTCTGTTTTCATCTGATGTATATTACCTGATGTAATGCACCGTGTCTTTTTAATAATGAACTGAGAAATATTGCATCTCTCAGTGTCATTAATTAGGCCTTAAAGGTCTGTTTCATTTGTTAAGCATACCATACCAATTATATTACGTATCATAAGTCCATATTAGGCTTGCTACAAATCCAACGACAAGAGTATACTTGAACATGCATAGTGCAATATTGCTCCATTTGGACTAGTTGATCGGTTCCTGGTGCCAAGTAAGTTGAATCATCCTTCAAAAAAAAAAAAGCTTTTTTAATTTTTTTTATTTTAAAAGATTTGTTTTAGCTCCTGAGATCAGCGTTTTTTCTGTTCTTATTTTTTTTATGGAGGATGTTTCCTGGTTCACTGTTCACACTGTTCTTCACATGCATCTGGACTTCATTATCATAGATTCGTTCAGAGACTGGATGATGGGGGAATAATTTTAGACTATAGGCTGCGAGTATGGAGGTGGATGGAAATAGCTATCCGACTTAATTAAGAGAAGTCCAGTGTCCTGGTCGATAAAGGGGTCTGGAATTATGGCACTTTATTCAGGGGCTCTCCAAGACTGAATAATTGGATGTTTTAAGAAGAAAAAATAAATGATCTAGAAAATCCTCTCTCTCTCTCTCTCTCTCTCTCTCTCTTGGCCAATAAAACTAATTAAAAGGTGAGTCGATCTACTCTACTTACATGTGAATCTGATGTAGAGCTTCCTGATTGCTAACGGTAGGAATGGAACCGAATGTCAAATGCAGAAAATCATTGCATTTTCATTAGATTTAATAGGCTACAATATGCTTATTTATAAAGGACTTTGTAAATTAATAGAAAAATGTCTATTCATTATTGTGAATTAGGTCGGGAAATGTAGATTAACCCCTGGATATGTCGTGCACCAACACTTCTGATGGAAACAAAATAAATAATACTAATAGGTAATTATGTTGTCATGATTTATGTTATGTCTTATACACACATACATACATATGTATATAATAATATTTATTTGTGATCTTTTAGTTTTCACAATAATTAGTCATTCCAAGGAAAGCTGACTGGGAGGTGTTGAAGGTGCTGTAAGTGAATTACATCTACCAAATTGTGTAGATCATATGTCTAAATAATATCATGGTTCCATAAGTGAATAATATAAAATAAGGTGCTCATGTAAAAAATATGTTGCAGTATATTTATTTTATCACGAGGTATTCAGGTTTTCCCATATGGAAAATAAAAATTAAGGTGTATGGAATGTGTAAGAATGTTATTATTTCATAAAATAGACAAATAGACCAAACAAAAAAATACCTATGATTATTTATCAAAAGCTAAACGTTCAGCAACTGGCATAAGAAGGGGATGGTTATTGACTTTTTCAAAAAACACATTTCTGTCTTCTGCAGTTGTTTAATTTGGGTTGTTGTATGACAACTAGACCGAGACATTTATGTTGGTATATGTGATGAATGTATTTCCTGGCAAATGTGAAGATACAAATGGAAGACCATATCGACTCCATACTCCCAAGCACGCCACAAAACTGTAGTTGTTTTGTTTATATTGGTAAAACATTTTGATTTGCCGATTCAACTAAATTCTCATGTCTGGGTCATCGTCATTCAGAAATTGAAATAGATAGGAGGCATGCTTTGCACTGTAAAGAGACAGTTATTTAATGTACAGTGAGGTACAGTATGCTTTGTTGATAAACCCTCAACCCATACTGTATAAACAACCGAAGGACTTCTTAACAGTTTGTCTTCCACAGAGAAACCACCATATATACCACTATTACAGTAAGTAATGTTGTATCCTGGTTCGATCCAGGGGTCAATGAGGAGTGGTTCCAAGAGGTAAAAACACATTTGTAATAGCAACAGTAGCCATGACAAATGGCACCTTGCATGGGCCTCTGTGTCCAAGGTCAGTCAGATGAAACATGGGGCCTTTGCTGTAATCCCCCATAATAACATAAGCCCTCTTCTCACGCCACCATTGTCGCAAAGTGGTCCTATTGATTCTTTCAACCTTGAAACTATCAATACAATACATCAATGTATCAAACCATTGCATTGATTAATTCACTCTCCTCAGTTTCAGACCATCTTTTATCTCATTTACAGCACACTCTTTCTGCTGGGAGAAAAAGCTGTTTAACTTAGACTTGTGGAAGTAATTCAGCAAGATTCTGGTGCTGGCCCAGAAAAACTGGGCAACACATGTTTACAAGACAAGGCACTCTCACTGATGATGAGCAATGGCAAAGTGGGATATAGTACACTCCCCAAATACAGCAATTATATAAAATCGATCATCCCTGACTACATAGACTTAATTTAACCAAAATAAAAAAAGTTGCAAAGTTAGCATTATTTTTTGGGGGAGGATAATTCTAGACTTGTTTTCTCGAAACACGTTTCCAATGCATGCATCTCAAAGTTTTATTTTAGGTTTTGCAAGATACAAGTTCTATTGAAAAGCTACTGTTGATCCTAAATGCTGGACACAGGTGTGCAAGCAATTGCAGCGAGGCAATAATGATATTTTCACTGGTTAATGCTATCTGTGATTGATTTTTTCCAGTTCCAGCAATGTGTCTGAGATTGGATTCTGTGCTCTAGGTAATGTAGATGCCATCCTTTCCTCAGACAGTCCCACCCCTTACATAATGGGAATCTTCACATCTCTTTGTTAGATTTGTTCTTTTAGAAATTGGGAGAGAAAGATATTAGCTGAAGCAAAGAGCTTTGAATGAGTACCCCTAGATCACAAAATAGACTCCAGCTCTTTTGTAAGTGAATGGACTTATTTGAGTTCTTTTTTTTTCTTTCAAAGCTGAATTACTAAGGAGGCATCAAATCCAAGTGGTCTGTATTATTTCACCAACTTTAGTGTAGGGTAACTTATAGTATATACACTGTGTCATACTAAACAAACTTGATATACAGTAGATAATGTCAACGTCTTAGTCAATGGTATGACAGGCAAGTCAATAAATACCTTATCAACCGGCTCCTCAGAGGACACCCTGCCAGCAACCACCATAAACCAATTGATTAACAGATAGGTTGTCACAGAAGACTGGCAATAGGGATTCATGCTCAGGGGATAATTGGCAATATTGTAACACCATTAAGCCGTTGTGCATCCTGTCTCCTACTGTGTAAGTAAATTAACACTATATGATCAGTCTGGTCTCAGGTTTTTATAATATATTTTTCACCCCCAGAATGATCACAAAATTGACTAAGAGCTTCCAATAGAAAAGTTACATTCTTGGTTTAGCATATACTGTAAGTTTAAATACGGTAACAGAAAAAAAAAGGTTTGAGGTATACTTTAGATGTTTTAAGCACATTTTTAGAATTGATGGTGAAGGAGATAATAGAAATAAACACAATGTCCTAGCGCAAAGTTTGTTTCTGGGAAGATTCGAAAAACAAATATATTGTGGAGCATTTCATTATTATAATTTTTTCACTTTGGATACGTGTATGGAAATACATCATTGCAAGCATCCTGTATGTATAACTTCATCAAACATCGATGCTTCCTCTTGAGATAGAATTCATATTTTAAAGCAATGTTTGCACTTGTTGCGAGGAGACTAGCAAGTCACAGGGGACTTTTTTTTTTTTTGTTACATATTTCCGCGGTTTTGCCAGCTGCTGTATGCTGGCACAGAGTTATGCTCACATGCAGCATGTGGGGGTGGAAGTCAGAAAAGGGAGGAGGGCTGTTAAGAGACAGTGGAAGGTGACTCAGTCAGAGCAGTAGCAAAAAATCTACTGTAGGGTTAGTTTTTCAAGCAGGATGTGTGAGACAATAGCTGGGGTTGTAAAACAGGCTTGTTGCTTACCTCGATACAAGGCTCTCATGGTGGTCAGAAGGAATCAATCAAGGTTACTCCTACTAATCAATTGATTAGCCATCAAGGAGCAAGGTCAGTTTTGAGGTCTGTGGGAAAAAAGCCAACTTGATTGTTCATCCTGTGTGATACACATGAGAACTTCACTGTCCAGCTCCATTTCAGCCTTCCGTTCTTGTACACATACTGCTTTCGCTACGCCATTCCGAGTGTAGATGGAATTTCTGTTTAAACCCCCTCAGGAGACATCAGGTCAACTCTAAACAACACCCCATGCCAGCCCAGGAGGGGGATTATACATCATCAACTAAAGGATTTCCATGCTGATGTGCCGTGGAGCTTACACAACATAGTCTCCACACAGACTGCAAGCTGGTGGACTGTGTGTAGTGGCTTGTAAAGTAAGCACTCTGGGTTAAACAGACCAGTCCAGATGTGTTTCCAATGTAATAGACAAGAGTTCGCTGATTGGTTATTTTGTTTGGGTCAGCTTAGCTGTCGGCGAAGATATCTGTCCTTTAGTTGCATTTGCAGGCTTTGACTTATCAGATGACCTGTAACGGCTCTGGCACATTCATAGTCTATGAGCCTCACTGTCCAATATAATTTTATATAATTTTATATAATTTTGAGGTATCCCTCATAATCGTCTGAGTAATTTTGATGACTGGCAATGCTTATTACAAATAACAGATTTCTATTGCTTTGTGCATGCAGTTTTAATGTGATAGCAGTTCTGGCAACATGCTAATGGCAAACATTTTATTACATTCATTCTGAAACATATTCACAGGTTTCCTAACGTCTGGCAGAATCCATGAACTGTAATTCTACAAGCTTTTGGAGTGTATTCTCTAGCCACTCCAGATGATTGGTGCCCTTGGCTTTTTGTTCATAAGGTATAGTCAAGACATTTCATGTTAAGATGCCACAGGACAAAGAAAAAACACAGAACGAGAATTTAGTCAGCGTCCCGATGAAAGCTGAAAACACTGGCCTTGAATGCCCGAGAAACACCTTGAGCAAGAGCTATAGGGGCGATGATGGGGCGGCTGCAGCAGCTGCAGAAGCCATGTCTGCGAAAGTGCCCCGGACAGCCTGTGACATTTAGGGTCGAGTACCGTCTAGGGACAACAGCGCAGTCTGCCTGAGGTCAGGATCACCATGCTTTTGTTCCACTACTTGGATGCCCTTTGAGAAACACAGGTCTTTTGAACAAACAAATTGTTGCCCGCCACGTATTTGTCCCTGTCATTAGTGATATAGGATGACTCGTTTTAAGCTTTTCTCTGTGCTATATGTTGGCTCAGCCCAAGGGTAGTTCAATGACAAAGACACAGAGGGCTCTACCCACATTTCTTGCACATGCACCTCCTTTAACTTGGTGATATTTTTTCTCCCAGGTTAGATTTCCATCCTTTGGGAAATACTTCTGACACTGAAGAGGCCCTAATGTGCTTTGTCCTTCACCTCCTTTAATTTATTTCTACCACTCGCTCTAATCAACAGGACATGTTTTCCTCTAAATAAACAGCACATCATGCTAAATTAACCTTCATTCAATAATTCTAACAACCTGGTTTCATATTGAATTTGTTGCTTATGTTACAAAACTTGGTACAGAGCAAAAGGTTCAAATAGATACAAAAAGTCACGAGCCGGAGACAATTCAGGCGGTAACATTGGATTGCTACACCAGCACCTAAACAACTTCCGCCAACACATATGTATGGATTTCAAAAAGCTACAACAACTAATTGATTTAAATAGATTGTTTTACAAGTACTAATGTTGGTTTGGTTGCTGACAGCCAGCTGGAGTGGGTCACATGACCACAAGATGGATTAAGGATTGCATGCATTAACCTAACATTAACCTTACTGTTGTATGAAAAACTTATTCTAATCTATGAAAAACATATGCTAACCTATGAAAAGCTTGAGCTAACCTGCCATAAAACCTGTTGTAGTCTATACAAATTGACAGCTGTCTGTTTTTTAATGCACAAGTTACAAAAAAAGAATGAGATCATGTTGATTCAAAATCAGTAGAAAGCAATATTTTAGAAGGTTATTGAGATTTTCAGATAGGCACATTCCTTCCGGGATGTTCTGTTGAGTTGAGCCCACAATATCTCCAGATGACTTAATCGTGATTTTGTGTCTGTAAGCCACGCCTCTCTATGTCCGCTCCCGGCAAGACCGGATATATCCTTGGAAAAAAGGATTTGTTTTTCAGCTCTGCGCTATCTTCATCATCCAAACTCTATACCTATTGACGTGTATGTGCAATTGTTGTGCTTGTGACTTCTCACTCAAAGGATAACTTTTTCAGATGAAATACAGTCTGTCTGAGACTTAATTCAGACTCAAACAAATTCATATTTGGGAATTTGTTCAATTTCTGTTTAAATCAATTCTAGTTTGTGCATATTTTATTTATAATGAATCATTTGCCAGTGGATTCAGTGCCAAAACATCATGTTTAATTTCCTTCCCCATATACTCCGTCTACAAAAATGTAATAATCTCTCTGGATAAAACTGAGTGAACAGGAAAAGAATCAGCTATTATTATAAATCCAAATTGTAATAATCACAAGCTTTCCCCTGTTAGCACGCCTGCTCAATAGGAAATAACAACCCAGAGCGGGTTTATAGGTCTCTTTTTGTCCCTTAATGATCTGAGCACGGTGCTTACTGGGACTGTTTGCACTGAACACAGTAATAAAGGTTTTGTCACTCGCTAAAGGCCACCACATGTTGGTTCCTCGCTCTCCTGCTTGCACATCAATCATAAGGATCAGATAGAGACAAAAGAAGCAGAGAGAAAGATGTTGGTTTAGAGCTGCAGGGCAGGCTGAGATAGTGGCCCATGTTAGATTATAATTGCCTCCATGGAAACCCAATTCCCTTGTCCCAGTACCTATGAATCAGTCCTATACTAACCTTACCACTGTTGTTTTGAATGTCGACACGCTAAGTTGCCGCAGGCAAATAAGTTATTAGTGTTAAGTCATTGGTATCAAGTTTTAAGTTCTATGTTCTATAATTGAGTGAGCCTGGGGCATAAAATAAATGTCTTAAGTTGGATAAGTCGTCATTGATAGAATAATATATCATGGTTCAGGCTGAACAAAAAAAAAACCTTACAATAGAAAGACACACCAATGATGCACCAAATAGTCAATTAAAGCCCTGTTTTAAGGCCTCTTAAAGCATTTGAGGCCTCCTAGCAAAGTGGCCACACCGACCTGGAAGACATTTTGGAGCCGTAAAGATTTCCTCAGTTATCTAACATTCAAATAAGATTTACAACATTATCTTTCAAAAGACTGGTTCTTCATATTTTACTAATGCTTTCTGTAAGATAATGGGTTATATTTTCTTGCACACAACTGTTTGGCTTTCTATATACTGCTATTAAGGTTTTCTACTCCGAACGCAAAAACAAACAGATTTAAAGTGCTTCTGCCAGCAGAATAAATGTAACATGTCACAAAGCGAGGGGTTCATTTGAAAGTATGCCACTTATCCTCACAATGCTATTATCTTCCTAGTTGAATTCAAGCCTTATGACTTGGAACTTTGCATGACTAATGCAGCCTGGTGTTATTAAGATCTCATTAACATGAAGTTGCCTTTATTGTCACTGGTAAGAGCTGCCATAACCCTAGAGCACAGCGACTTTGTCATTAAAAGAGATGCCTGGCGCTTGACCTTAGGCCACAAGCAAGCTAAACATAAGGTTGTCGACTTCTAGTCTGAAATTTAAGAAGGTGAACATAAGTCACAATGAAATATGATACTAATGAAGGCTACTCATAATTAGTTCTTCGAAGAGCAAGTACTTATTAGCCCATACAATAGTGTTCTATGTCGATAATGATCATACATATGTGCCAAAAGGGTTCAAGGGTCAATACAAAATCTATTAAGTTCAATAATTAGATCTCAATATGGTTTGGGTTTCTCAATTAGCTTTACATTTTTGAAGCACAACGTAACAGATTAGAATACCATTAAATTAATACTGAAAAATATATATATTTCTGAACAGTTCAATGAGGATCATTTTAGTGAAATGTGGATCACTGAAGCCTTGAATTGTTTGTGAGGTCATTCCTTGTACATGTCATGGCAAATCCTCTAAACCTTCCCAAGGGAATTATTATGAACAGGATGTTATTTTCCATATTATGATTACTCAGACTGAACCAAATTTTATGAAGATATTAATCAGACATATTTTAGTGCTGAAGGATGGTACATGGATGATCATGGACACATGAATGGATTGATGGATCTTCAGGCTTTGAACAATAATCATCCTGCTGGCTCACTGTAGAGACAGAATAGGGATTCATCCTTTTTTTGTGGATTGTCCATGTGGAAATCTGCCGTAAATATTGCAAGATATTGCCCCCTGCAGGGCCACCCGTTGGCCTGTCCCTTTTAATTATCTGTCACCACACATGGACACACACTATTAGCGATGGCAAACCGCATGATATGCACACTCTCATTAATAACCGTAGTTGTTTTCCCATTGGCTTGAGTTGTAGCGACAATACAGTAACTGAAAGGTCGACAGTTTGTATCCTGACACAGACAGGAGGATGTGTGTGGCATGCAAGCTATTGATTAGAGACTGTTCACACATCTGTGTTATACCCACCACGGAGGTGTCCCTGGGAGGGTACTTAACCCTCCCTAATTGCTCCAGGTGCACAGCATTGTCACTGATTCCGCACTCCAACATGCTTGTAGATAGATAAGGAGGTGCACAGGACACATGCATGTGCACATGCATGTATTCATGTGTGTGTCCCAGAGTGGTATGATGAGTAAGACATCGTTTCCATAACAAAATGGATAACACATGCTTTTCAACAGCTACACTCCATCCCCTAGGGTCAGCATGGACAGAATCTGTGTTGCAGGGTATTGTCCCGTAGCATTTGCCTTATAAAAACAAACAACATACACCAAGAACTTGGCACTATCTCATCGATCAGGCTCTATGGACCACATTGCATTCTGTAGAGGAAAATGGGACACATCAATATGTTGGGATTAGAATCAAGAATCAAGACAGTTTTATGACTCTTGAAGAGATGGACATCTTACGTTATTCTTGCTGAACTCCACATGCTCATATGGAAAAGCATAAACTCAAAAGCTCAACAGCTTGCTTCCTTTGTTGTCATTTGTGGAGTGCAGAAATAACACTTTGATGCCTTTTTTTGCATTACACACCTCATCATATTGAACAGATTACAAAATTGTATTGTACATTCAAACACTGTGGTTTAATTAAGGTGTACAGGCACATTCAAAGCAATTAACAAAATATTATGAACAAAATAAGAACAATATCACAGTAATAATGAAATACATGAGATAAATAAGATTCATGTGTAAAAATAATTGATCCTATCTTTCCATTTTCCTAATTATTGTTAAACCATACTTTACGGTAAATAAAAAAATAAAAAAGATTCCAAGATGGCCAACGTATCCAAGCAACCGGTTTACACTTGCTTATTTAGCAAGCTGCACCCATTCCTTCCCCAAGGCAGACTGATAAAGGGTCCTTCCACTTTTCTCTCTCTTCAAACATTCACAGCCAATTTATGGTGCCCCAAGAAAGACCAGGCGAGTGACTTATTGAAAGATGTGAGCTCAATTCAATTTGTCTCCCCTGCTCCCAGAGTACCCCCCTGGTAATGTGTGCTGTCTCCTGCTTGGGTTGAACGAGTGTTAACCTTCCTTCCCCTCCCTTTGTCTCAGCACTGTGTGATCATAACGCTGTCCTATCAACAATGTTCTGCGGTTCCCCTCGTCTTGTGTCAGTCACATTTGCCTGTTGAAGCCTTTGTTAGAAGCATCAATAATGGGGGCGGTAAAGGGTAGCTAAATCCACTTCAATATTTGGACTGAGAGAGGTGGTAAAGATTGATTATGGTCCGAATTGTAACATTTGAGTTATTAGGGTAAGGTGGAGGATTTTTGGCAAAGCCAGCAATACTGTGTTCAAAAACACCTCCTAAAACCTGTACTGTTGGTTTATGTGCTACGTTAACCTTTTCGTCTTTCGTTTCTAACTAGCTATTTGAGGATTATTTTTGATTTTGCAATCTAACTACGAGTCCCAACCATAGTCATTTTCTTTTTCTCTGAATGAAATTGTTGAGAAGATCCTTCTACCAGTAACAATAGAGCAAGAGAGAGATAAACGTTTTACCATAGAGATTAGACAAATATTGTATCTTTTTTTGTTTTATATACATTTTTATGGATATATTTGTTTTGCTAACATTTATCTGTTTTTCTTCACAATAGGTTGCTAGGTTAGAGTCTGCTCTGCCACAGTTCTCCAGTTGCTTGCACAAGATGCATAATATTGCTCGTGTCTTTGTCGTAGTCACTGTACAGAGCTCTGTCTGTAATTGCACTGTTGGGGCAACAGTGTGTGCAAGAAAAAAAAAAGTGATTTAGGCATTCATTGACCTTGTTTGGCGACTCAGTCATCGACATCTAGTACCTCCAAAGGCCAATTCCATCTGGCTCATTGAATGTATTAAACGATTCTCGAGATTAAAAGACTAATCAATATGTATTGATTAATAAACGTGTTAATCTTTCAAAGTAAAACCTGCCCGGGGGATTCATGAGTAGATGTTGCTGATGGCTCTGCACTCGCTCAGAGAGATCTTCCACATACTGTACATATTTGCCATCCATATTACATTGGGAAACCATATTCTAAATCAAATGATTGAACTGTGTAAGTCGTTTTCATGGTTATTTCTTGATAAAAGCACTCAAAGAGCAGATAAGACCATCAGTTTATGGAGATTTACGGAGTACCTGTTCCTCTGAAAAGAGAGGTTTCGGGCAAGCTTTTACAGTCAAGGCTTGAATCCTCTTTACACACTTTCACAGTAAACAGACAAGCTTTCAGTGACTCCAGGTTAAAGTAGTGCAGCAATAGCTGTGACATTAATGGTTCCTGATGTTCCTGTCTTGAATTAAAAAGAAATCATGTGCAAACTTTAAAGCTGTAGCACGTCTGCGGGCCAATTTGGGATGAAAGTAGTCGTGTTTTTTGTGTCAATGCCACGACTTCGGTGTCACATTTGCCGCCATTGGAGTTATACGACAAGGCTTGTTTAAGGTTAAGTTGACAAAGTTTTGTTTATCGAAGTTTCGTTTTGTAATCATTTGATTTTATATTAATGTAAATCAAAAAAAATTATTTTTTTTTTTTTCTGTAGGCCTATGTACACATTAGGAATTATACTGTTAATGCCTGTCAACAGTATTGTGTTTAGCCTTGTTGTGAATGAGTACATCTGTTCGAATCAAAACATTTGTGGTTACATAATCAGTCATTCTTAGACGTAAATTCACCCTCTGTGTCAAAACGTATCGTAGTACAGGGCAAAAGTATTTTGTCTTACTCATTATTGCGTTATTGTCAACGGAATTAAAAATATATTTATATTTATAAAATATATGATAATAAATATAGTATTCTATACGGTATATAAATAATAATAATAATAATAATAATAATAATAATAATAATATATTTCTAATAAAAGAACAAGCCTTTGTAAAAAATGCATCTCTACACTTTGTTGGCAGCCTTATTTTCACTGGCGACGGGCGATCTATTTTAATCTAAGATGCAGCCAGCATTTCTGACATTTATTGATCAACAGTCTATTATTGAAATGTAGAGAAGGGCTCACTTACCGCTAATAAGAGATGCTTTATAAAGGATGTTAGCACATCAGTGCTCAGGGCCCAGTGTGCCTGAAGACCTGAAACAAACCATTTTCTCAAGGTTTGCTTTGTATTTATTGATCTCTTTTAAAGAGCCAACAGAGAAAAGGTCCATTTATTCTGTTTTGTCCACATAGATGTCACAGCACTAAGCAAACCTTATTGGCAGAAAATTATATATGTGGGCCTTGTAGAAATGGCTGTTTTGGGACTATCTGTCAAGCAACCTATTTTCTTGAATGATGGATTGTTATGTTCCACTGCTCATTGGGAAATTATATGTAGTGTATTTTTTTTTTCTTTTAATGTTTTTCAACAGAACCAAGCTTTCAGTTAGGTTATCTTTCCAACTCAGGAGCTAACCAATTAAATAGGGTCAAACAAACTGTAGCCCCCTCGTTTGGCCAGATGCATGTATGCAAACCTTGCTTTTATACTTTTCCTCCTCTCATTTTTCATCCCACAGTTTTGAGGTCACACCCTGTTCCCTGTGGGTTGAGCACAGAGCTCCAGCTTCCTCCTAATCACTTTGCACTGCATTTGATTTGCCTCATTTGTTCCAATGAAAAGGACATCCATCAAGAGATTGCCCACCACAGCTAATATTTTCCTTTTGTGTTTAGCCACGGTGGCGTGGACTTTTCAGGGCAGGTTCCTGTCCCTCTTCTCTCCGTGTATATCCCAGCCTCACCCTCTACAACACTCTCGCGCTCCCTGTAGATCCCATAACTGGGCTTTTTGGCACCCTCGCAGCTCTCCATGAAATACCCTGCCAGTGGCTGGAAGCAGATGGCAGTGCCTTGGAAGGTTATGATTTTGAAACCAAAGGCGAATTGATTCTATCGCCGAAGTGAAAAGTGGCAAAGGGCGGGTAAATAGCAGGGTCAGTCGTCCCTCTTTAAGACAAATCTAATCTAGAGCGGGAAGCGTTGTAGGTGTTGAGAGGAGGTGAAACAAAGAGATTTATGCTGTTAATTCCACGTGGCTGTGGTCTTTAATGTGTAGCCAGTGTTCAGGGGCGTCCTGACTCATCACTTTGCACAGCTCAGTGGGTTCGCTAGCCGCCAGGGTGACCAGGGGATGTCCGGGACAACGAGCCGACTGCAGGGACCAGGGGCAAGGACACACCGGATCCCTGAGTACCTGTAGTCCTCCCTGAAGACAAAGACTCATTGGCGCAATATTCTCTTATAGCTTTGGGGGTCTGTTTGATTGACTGCATTGTGAATTGGTGCAAGAGGGGCTGGAAGGTGGACAGAGACGAAAAGGGCGGTCAACATTAGCTTAAGTGCTGGCACTACTGAGAGGTTGGGGCATGGTAATGGAGACTTGCTGTGTTTTTAAGTTTTACAGCAATAGTTTACTGTAGTTCACACACATGTATAAACACAGGTATCGGTACGCACTTCCCTGCATTCATGCAAAGAGCACAGGGGGGCCAGCACAACAATTTACTCATCCCAACTCTTTAAATTTTTCGGTGGAAACAGACTGAGATTAAAAGGACAGTATATTTTCCCCTTAAAATGATGTTCCCCCCCCTGCTGCTGCCTGCCTTGCTGCACCCACAACCAAAATGTACTTGTTAACACAACGACCGTTCCACTTAACACTGTAGGATAATATCTATGTTATGGCTCTGTTTCTTCTCTTAGTGTTTAAGTACAGTAGATTTCTTTCTTTCTTTTTTTATGCATGCTCCCTGCAGGGGATGAGACACTTAGGCCTACTTGCAGTGATTGTATTTCTTTCTGTTTCTTAGTTACAGTGGATTAAAACTGAAATCCCGTCTTCTAAAGTATATAAGCTGCCTATTGTAGGTTGCTTGTTCATTTTGCTAATCCTTGGTTGACAGCTTCCACTCAGCAAATGCATGCTGTGTGGGTGTTCCAAAAATGCCCTATGTAACCCTTCTCTCTCTGCTCTCCCTCGCTTCGCCAGCATTACTTTCAGAGGCCTTCACTGAACGCCAACCGTATGTTTGGCTTTAACAATTTATAACAGCTAATATTTTTGTACATGCATTTAAATGCCACCACACAATCTGAAGCTGAATAACACGCCAGTGATTTTGTCTAGATTAGTAAAATGATTTCTGAAAGCTTCAGGCACACAGGATGGAGCATGACAGGATTAATTGTAATGCTCGCGCGTGGAAAATGCCCCTCCATGCAATGCCTGTACATGCTTTAAGTCTGTGACCACAGTAGTGTAAACCACTGCGGTTCTGTGGAAATGTACTGTACCGGTGTAAGAATGGGTCAGGTAGGGCCGACAGGACTTAAGGGACTGCCGTAAAACCTGCCCTGATTTGGAGCTATTTAATAATAGAAATGAAACCTTGGCCCTCTATCCTTTTGCCATTCTGTCAGTCTGCCATAAAAGATAAAGCAAGCCAAGGTCAGACCGGGGTACAGCTCTCTGTCAGAACGGTTTGGGTTGAGCTTGACATCAGACTTTAGAGCGACTTAGGTCTACGGTGCATAGAACAAGCCACTTCTGCTAGCTATGCTTCTTTAGCCTCTGACTGACACATTGAGGCAGTGACCGAAAGCCGACGACATCACACAGCCCAGCCATTTCTGGCCGGTTGCCCCGGTTACATCAGCCATCAATTCCCCAAATGAAGCACTGAAGCTGCGAAAAAAAGTACACAGTGTGGCCTGCAAATGGCTTCTCGGCACTCAATGAGCAACGTGTCAATGTTCTGTTCCAGGCCCTCTGAAGATTACTGAGCACAGAAGTTCTGTTATTTATGTCTGTCTAGTTGGATGCTCTTCTCCGTCAACTAAATCAGTGGTAATTGCCTCGCTTGATTTGTCTGGCTGATCAGATTCATTAGCTTTCTCTTCAGCTCTTTCAGGTTCAGTCTCCCTTTAGTATACCTGTCTTTTAGGGGCCGCGTAGCATTCATTTTAGAAACACGAGGCTTGGATAATTGGCCCTCAGTTCATTCACTTAGGATACTTAAATTAAGAATACGTATAAGTTGAAACTCAATGTTTAATCAGTGTAACTAAATAAGGTGTTTATCCTCACTGCAAGGGCCACGGACCAACAGATTCACAGTGCAACACGCTTGTGCGTTAACTTTTCAATTATTAAATGGGGCAACAACTCTTTGTAACTGGTTTTCAGTGTTTTTTGGGATTTGTTTTGATACGATTTATAAATTGCTCAGTGAATTGAATTCATATATAGATCAGTACACATCTTTCAAAACCCTGGGCATCAGATATGAAAAACACTACAGGGGAGACATTCAATATTTAAAATCTCCAAACGTTGTTGTTCAGTGGCAGGCGAAGGTGGAGAGAGGGGGGTGGAATATCTTTAGCAGACATTAAAGACTATCGACAGATGGGCAATGTAACCACTTGCCTAGGTCTTGACTAGGAGCACTGGAGGTAGAGCAGACCTGTCAGACAGCTGAATTTAATGCTGGTAAATACAGACACCACCGAGAGTTGATGCTACCTGCTGTGCCGAGTCAAGCAAAGTCTCACGAGTGCAAACACAATCAAACTCCACATAGAAGCATCAGTCTATAACTAATATTGATGGTTCTTTTCTGTTTTCTTAGTTTTAGTTGTTTTACAATGCACCCCTACAATGCACAATTAAGGAATCAATGAAATGACTGCTGAGTAAAATTGTTCATACTGTGTGTGCAGTATGGTGGCTTGTATAGTCTCTTTGATTTGGATTTTTTAACTATTTCTGGGGAGAAAAGGCTTTCATTATTAAAGCCTAATATAAGTAAACAATAGGCCTTCTTACCTAAATATCCTGCAGCATTCTTTATTATAGGTAACCAATACATGAATGTATAGGATCAAGATAATAATAATTCAATAAGAAACTATTTGCATACTACCTTCTATTGTCTGCTGCGTCTGAACTCTTAAGATATTTTATTTACAGTACATACAGAGTTCTATAAATTTTGCATGCCGATGACTCATCTGGTGCATATGAAGTGTCAATCACACATGAAACATGCCGGGCTACGCAGCATGTATTCACAATGCCTACAGTTAAAATCATTCCAACCAATAAGGCATGCATGTCCCATGATGCATTGCTTTAAAAGCAATTCCAGGAAGGATTTCAAAGTCTACAAGTTTCTCATCAGTCTTCAAATGCATCATCGTTTGGATGGCTCATAGTTAAAAATACGGTACATATAGGTGGTACAGAAAGGAAATACAGCCACATATCACTATTTAGCTTTGAGCAGCATTTCATTTAAATATATGTTATAGCAGTAGACAAGACCAACACAGTTTTTGGCCCAGCTGTGTACATCAAACTCTTTTCAACGCATTTTCGAATCCATGATGGCGCTTCCCACTAGCAGCTACCAGCCGCTCACATGTGCCACCCGCGTCTTTTAAGATTTGTTTTGTTTGTTTTGTTTATATTGTTTATTTGCCGTATAGGGAAGTGCACATACGTAGCATACAACTAAGATGTAGTCATCATGGAGTGGCTCCATATGTTCATTCTCTATTGATGCACTTTGCTATATTCTGACTATTAGCACTGTTTGATGTTTGCTGTTACTATTATATAAGTTGTTTATAGTGGTTTTGTTTTTGTATGTACAGTATATTTCTCTCCTACTCCTTATGCTGCACTCTGGGGACACTAAAGATGTATTTAATTAGATTGATTGACTGGTAATTTAGTTGCACACACAGCACCATGTTGAATTCATCTGTGTTGGATATGGTGCCACCCTGGCAAGCACAGGGCGCTGTAAGGGCGCAGTCAGCGGCCTGGTCGGCAAGTCCTTGTTGCTGTGAGAAATCCTAAACCCGCCCTTGTAATCTGCAACGATTAACGTTGTCAAACAACCTGTTTGACTGAAGACAACCCTGTGGGCCTGCGGGCGATGGTGTTTGGTGTGCACACATCGATTCATTACCAGGACTCAGGTTGGGTTGATGGAGGTGCTCAGATGGGGTTAGGTTAATCTTAAACAAACACAGCTTCTCGGGCTGGTCTTTAAAAGGGCAATGGTAACCTCACGATGGTCATTGCCCTGTTTTCATGCACTGCAAATACATTGTAGCTCAGCTCCGAATGCAGTCGAGACACATTTATTGTCTTTACTGTTTTATTGACGTTTCACCCATTTCCAACTCAAAATATGCACCAGTAATTACAGATTTAGCATAAACAAACAACATTATAAAATTGAAATGCAGGCTTTGATAGATAATATTTTAATAGGAAGGACTAACAATAGGAGGGATTTTTGCATCTGGAAAATGAAAAGACGGCAGACAAATCTAAAGAATACTCAGTTTTGAATTTATTCAACTAAATGTTATTTACATATTTAGAATTTAGTGTTAAGGAACAAAATATATATTTAGAGCAGAATCAAACCTGTGCTGTAATATCTGTCCCTAATGCTTTGGCATGGAAGACCTGTCGAAAAGGCTTAAATCCAGCCGCTTGCCAAAGGCTGGGAAGTTGTGTCTGCAACCTCCTCCAGTAAAACAAGACCTTTCACCCTTTTTCCTGTCCTCCATTCTCTTTGCAAGCTTATACCTCAAGGGCCCCATTACCAGCTCTTTACTGTGGGGACTGTTTGCTTTAATTTATGTGTACAGAGGCAGGGCAAGGCAAGGCAATATAAAGAGAACTTATGCAAACAAAAATGAACATACCCTTAATTCAAGCCACAACAGGGATTGTAATTAAAGATCTTCCCTCCAGTAGAAATAGAACCTTCAACTAAATATTTCAGCACTTTCCTAAATTAGGAAGGTTAATTATAACCTAACCTGCCATTGCACGGCTTGTGAGTGGCTGTTAGATAAAGTGAGCCTTTAAGTGAGTGCCAGCCGTTGAATGAAGCCCAATCACAGGGTGAATAACTGCTAATACAAATTTGCATAAAATAATGTCCAAACATATCCATCACTATGTTTATTCATAGCGTCTTTGATCAACTAACGTGCTTGATAAGGAAGAACTGAAGTGAAATAAGTTCTTTTTAATCACCTATCCAACACCACCCCATGACATTTGACAACTACTATTGTCATAACATGCATGACCGATTGTCATACAAAATGTTCTCGAAATGTTTCCTTGGAACATTGGTTCAATATGTAAATGCCAATTCCAAGTACACGTCTGGTTATTGGAGGACATATTTCTTCATTTTAATAGAACTCTGCCAAGTTTCTAATAAACACATCCTATTTGAATAAAAGGTCAGTTTCAAATCCCAACACAAAACAGAATTGAATTATTCTTTTTGTTGAAAAGCTTTTTCTGCTTGTAAAACAAGATGCTGGCTCAATGTGCTGCTAAAAAAAGTATTATTTTAAACACATGCATTATTGATTTATACAGTAATACTTACCTAATCTAACCCTCCTATTATCTTTGGGTTCAATTTGACCTTGTTCAACATTTAACGTCCCTCAACAAATGGCATTTATTTTTTGTGTTTTATATTTAATGACTATTCCTAATTTAATAGGGACAACTGGGTAAACAGACAATTAACATGATAATATGTTTTCAATGTCTTGTACAAATGTTTTACGCATCACAGTTCTTTGGGGTCAGTTGGACCCCAGGCTGTTTTAGATATATAAAACATATATGAAATATGAAAAATTTAGACTGGTTTGTGCTGGTGGTCATGGCAGATATTTGTGTCACCATCAAAAACAAGTGTATGATTGTATGAACTTCAAAAAACATCAATTCAATTCAATTCTCATTTATCTTATATTTTTACTAATGTTTTGAATTCACATTAATATACGAGAACCTCTAGCTGCAAGATAAGTTACTCCATGACTAGGGTGCAAAACGGGAGAAGGCTGTTTTACCAAATTCTTAACAAGTTCTGGGAATTTGGTAAAGCAACACCTTATAGTTATATACGTATAGGCTGCTGGGGAGTTATGTTTTATTTAAGGGTGATGTATGTAGCTATGTGGTTCTCAAAGATACATAAAGTATGTGACACATAAACTTGGTTAGCAATTTCATTTGCAATTGTTTTGTTTTGTTTTGAGTTTGAAATGATACAGACAAGTGGGTTAAGTAAAAGAACAACACTTACATTGTTATGTTGAATCTAAGGGTTGGGTAGATATTTCAAATAATTGTACAGAACATACTAATGTGGAAATATGTGCTGTGTACCGTGTAATATCTATACAAGGATACAGTACAACTGGAGCAAATGTTTAATGTGGCATAAAACCTATCCACTAAATTATGTATTTAAGCCATCTGCATATTGCCTACATTCAGCTTGTAAGAGCTTGTAAAATACAAACTTGGAAGAAAATACTGTATTATGGATCCAGTTGCTATTCTTAAATCGTAGTCATTATTGTTCCTTTGTGTTACCATGATTGAAGTAGTCTCAAAACTAATGCTTGAGTAGCTGTATTGAACGTAAAAAATGTAAATAGGTTTGCCATCTTCACACGCTGGAATTCCCAATCACATGCACACACACACACACACACACACACCAAATACTCCACACAAAATACTCTCTCTGTCTCTCTTGCTGACCCTCTCTATCTCTGTTTCTCTCTCAAAATACACACACACACACACACACACACACACACCAAACACACACACACACACACACACTCTAACTTTATTGCAAACTGCTTAGTATCCTCCTCTAGGCTGAATTGGCTTGGCCTTTGAGGTCACATCCTAGTACTATGAATAAATGAAAATGATTGGCTCTGTGTTGACACAGCAAAAGTGCAGCATCCCCTGTTATCTTTGCACAGACTGCTCCATGTAAAGACGGATCCCTTTACCAGACAATCACAGCAGTCCATTGGTTTTGAAGAGGGCATGGCACGATGTTTCTTTTGGGGAGGGAGGGGAGGGTTCTTCTTCTGCTCCAGTTCACTTATCTGCCTGGCTAGAGAGCGATAGATCACTGATAAAGGACCTGAAGCCAGGCCAGGACAGGTCAGATAGATAAAGAAACAGCTCTTTTCGGATTCCGGAAAGGGCACGAAGTAATACCAAAATACTCAATCTTTTCCTAATTTGAATCTTGTCTAATTGTTTAGGCTATTTAAAACCCCGCCCCAACTGTGTACAGACTCCACAGGGATCATTACTACCAGATAGTACATTTCTGGCCAACGTTTTCAGACAGTCCCTTTTCACTGCCTGTTTTCTTTTGCTGAGCCTCATTACCTTTGCCGAAGCATTAGTGTATGACAGGTCATTTTGAGCGTCCCCTTGTATGTACCCCACACTACTAACGCTGCATGACACAGATAGGCCTCCCCACCGCTCGTCAGCCTTGAGAACAGCTTGCGCCTGGAGCTTTTCAGTGGTGCATGATGGAGGCTCATTTTGGCTCCCCTGGCTTGCACGTCTTGTCTAACCGGCCAAGCAGACGGACCAGTCTGTGTTATTCCTCCATGTACACTTTTGAATGTGATTCAGGGGTGAAATATAAATATAGTCTAATAAAAACGACCCATCATTACTGTCCAGCCAAGTTGTCAGAATGTTCCATTTTTCAAATAAATGCCAATGAGTTCACACATTTTTTTTTATGCAACTACAACAGTATTGATGATTTCAAAAGATTTCTGATGTTCTCTTTCCTGTGGGGAACACAATCACACAGAGGATCACGATCGTGTCATTGGTAATTTCTGCTCTATTTTCTGTGATGCAATACGAGTCGACCGGATTAAACGGAATGGTAAAACCCTAGAATGGAGATAAACGAAAGGAATACAATGCAAATGCATCAGCTAATTCCAATGTAGAGTGCATGTTCAGGAAACCATGCTCTGCCCCGGGAGCATATTTATTTTTACCAAGTTAACCCGATTAGCCCATACCATATCTGAGATGCTTCCAGGGGCCAATTTTCAGGCGTCCTGTATGTGTTTCTTAATCCAAGTCCAACCAAGGTCGTTCTGCCAATTCATATTATTTCATGCTAAACAATGAAACACATTTTCTTTTCTCATCCTCCAGTCACAATGCCTCAGTGATATTAATATCTCAATCCTTCCTGTCAGCCCTTTTCCCGATATCTTTCCACCTGCCTTGGAGATTTGCTTTGCGGCAGATTACAGAGGAATACGATCTGACTTTTCCCTAAAACAAATTTCATATTGCAGATGCTCTTTTTTCAAGGGGAAAAAGGCTCACTATGCTTGGCTGAGGATATGCAGACAATATAAAATAGGGGATTGGGAAATAGTGATTTAAAAAGGCATGCCTTTGCCAAGGGCTCAAGTGCTTCCACAGTGACTGCTTAACATTTTCCCACCTTCAAATGAAGGAATACCCAGCAGTGTTCCTTCATTAATGTTGGTTGAATTATGAGGATGTGGAAAATATTAGCATTTAATATGCAACAGCAAATGTAATATTCCATGAATTCAGTGTTTTAGCATTACCATAGAATATTTTTTCCTATTTTTTCACTTCTTTCAAATAACAAGTTGGGGGCAGCATTTAGCATCCTTCACTTATTGGTGAGCAACCTGAATGCAGATGACTACTGTCAAAGAATTAAAGGGGTCCCTGGTGTTATGAGCTCAGGGACACGCTCAGCACCTTTCACGTTCACTCCATTTGCTGCCCAACCCCTAACAACCTCATAAGAATACCCCGTACCACAATGATTAAGCGCATTGATTTTTCTGTAATTGCTATGCTCACCGTCTTTTTGGGACTGAAGAGAAGGAGAATAGTGGTTATTAAAGGAACGATGGGTAAAATGCTATTTACATTGCTCTGTTTGTAAGAGAAAGGGTAATTAGGTTGGAGAGAGGAATGAGACACTGCATCTGGCCCCGAACGAGAGACTCTGTGTGTGTGATTAGTTGCCAAGAACATCCCCAGATGGCACCTATTACCTGAGCGCATTAATTAAAGATCCAACAAAGCCCGCCACCCCCCTCCCCTCAGAGTCATGTACAGGCCTGAGGACACAGGCAGATGCCCTTCTGCAGCAACAGCAAGCGTTTCAGCACATTAAAACGTGGACGTTTTTACAAGGAAGCTTTACCTCTGTCAAGGTCTGTAAGAACCTAATCCAAACCATTGTGTCTGTCTATGATGTCTGGATATAGAAAAATCCAATTAAAGAAAATAATAATAATCTTCCCAGCAGACATTCATTGACAATTAAATAAAATTTGTCTACGGGAGAACTTCACAATAACAGCAAGGCACCAAAAATCTATTTCTTACACTTCAAAAAATCTAGATATGAGGTTTTGAAACCTTCGAAAGATGGGAAGGGTGAGCCCACACCAACACCCAGGCCTACACACAAAGTTTTTCAACTAAATGGTAGTAAACACTTAACCAGTTAATGTTGGATAGTATCCATTCTTATATGACAACAGACACCCTTATGACATTTTATCTTTCTTGCATTTTATTCTAAGAGAAGAAGTAGTGCAAGCTATGTGCAAGACATAGAAATAGCTGTTCAAAGAGGCTTGTTTTGCATGTAAGTCTGATGATGGAAAGGAGGTAGAGAGTGCAATTCCATTCAGCACTCCAGAGTCTCCAGTTCCGTTCTAAGAATGGGTGGCTTTTGCAATTCAGTACAATGATACAGCTAGGAATAGCCCGGAGTACAGGCAAAATTGTGAAAGTAGCCCTCTAGTTCAAATTGAAATACAAGTATTGTTTATGTTATTTTCACCACCAAACCATCCTCTGCTATCTAACTATTGGTAATATCAAGATGCTTAACATAAAGGCATTACAGGTCAACAGGGTCCTGACACAAAAAAAGCAACACCAAGTTGGCTGTTTATTCGTTTTAGTTTTTTTGCTTTTAGCAAAATGGCAGCACATCCAGAACATCAAAGACAACAACTTGGGTTTACATCAGTTCAGGGGCTTTATTGTTGGCCAGCTTTTTTTTTTCGTAAAGAATTGTCTGATCTGCCTCTGTTCATCAAAGCCAAGCACCTGGACCAGAACACATTCATAAACATAAAACAATGTGTCACTCCACTTGTGTAAATGCTTTCATGTCACATGACTGACCCAAGGCAGGATTTAAAATATAATGGGTTCAGGCATCGTACATTAACATTCAAATAATGGCTCACTATTCATGACAAGTATTGGCATCATGTGTAAACACTAGTTTATATGCAAGGCAAAGTATGCAGAATATGCGGCATCAATAAAAGGCTTGAATCCCTCTCCTGTTCACATTGATACCAGAAATAGTGTGCATGTGTGCTTGTAAGCCAAACTATTTTAGCTTGTGGAGACCAGGGAAGGAGTGAGTGAGACAACTAAGTAAACATGTCTAGGAGCAGTGAGAGTGAAAAGGAAAAAGTTGTAGAAGATGAGAGAAAGTTGTCTTACAGGACAGAATACTTTACGCAGCTGCTTGGTGCTGGATTGTACATTTTCCGAAATCGGAAGCAGGATGCACAATGGCAAAGTTAGATCATTTTTTTTGGAAACACAATGTTTGTATACATTTAAATAATCCAGCGTTATGATGGCAATATGTTTTGTAAGAGACTGAAGGCCATTCAATCTAATGCCTGCTATTGAAACAGATTAAGTGGACGAAAAGGCCAGGTATATGTTATCTAAGAAACTGCAGTTTAAACAATACATTAAATCAGCTCGGCCCAGTTCTTCTGAAATAAATTATTCTCAGATCACACTTTGTATTGCGCAGTTGTCAGCGGGCCTATTTGAGATATTGTAGCTGCCTAAAATATACACTACATTCCTAACTGCTGTGCAGTGATACTAAATACCCCCTTTGCCGAGCGTATTATATCTTTCTATTATAATGTAGTGTGAAGCATTGCTTTTATCTATTAACCAAAATGTGTATTACGTTTCAAACAGTAAATCACATTATGAGAAAATGCGATATGATCTGTCTTCAGTGGGAGCAGGTGGTGTCTGTGGCAAGAGAATTGAGGACAGTTATTTGGCAATTCTGATTTCATGCCTCGGTGCTTTTTCTCAGAGAAGTGCCTCATGACAGGTGTGGGTCATTTGTCAGATGTTTGATTGGTTGGATTAGATTAGCAAATACTGCATGGAGGTAAAACAAACCTAGCATAAGATGATAAGCATTATTTAACCCATGTTTGTAAATGCTCATCGTGGCACACATTTAAAATATGTCAGCATGTCAAGTTTAAATTTCTGTGCTATTTAGTTTATGGATTGCAGAATAAACAAATTTATATTTATTACATACTGTATGCTGGGAGCTTAAATTAAGGGCCTAACATTTTCTATTGAAAAACATGTCATGCATGGAATAGGACATGTATAAAAATTTTGACATATCAACTGGAGAGATATTAAACGTTTGAACAAATTGTGCCAAGTGCTAGGTTACAGCAAAAATATTAAGGGTTTGAATTCAAAACAATGTGTTGAGATAAAATTAAGTCAGTGCTTTTTTTTTAAGATCACCTTTTTTATTTTGTGAGAAAGAATTCACCGTCTTGAAAGTTATATTCATCCACTTATTTTGAAGCCATAATGCTTCCCCCAGCACAATTACCTAACCATGACAGCCCATTTCAGCTTTGTCTAACAACACTTACCGTTCCAAATATATCCATTACCATGTAGATTGGACCATTATCCTCTACGACAGGACACTTACTTTCAAGTGAGATGTTGTGTTTGTCTGTATGAGGAATGCTTTTAGAACTTTTGGTTCAAATGTTCTTCTCATCTTTTCAAAGACATCCAGTATGAAAAGAAAAAGTCAATTGTTGACTTACCAAACAAATCACAAACCTTGTTCAATTGCCAATTTTGCATTATGTATTAACAAGTCCATCAATAATGGGTCACCCTATGAACCCCAAACAAACTTACTCTATCTTATTTCTAAGGATGTCATTCAATAACAAAACATTATCGCAATTAATCGCATGGGTGTCCTTAGTTAATCGCAACTGAATCAGAAATTAATTGCAAATGCTTTATCTGTTAAAAACATTACCATGAACGAACATTTGTCAAGTTTTAAATTCTCTTAAGAACATGGATTTAAACTCACACAAATTAGGTGTTTCGAGGATTACCGCATTTGCTGTGTGCTAGGCTAGCAAATTCTAGGCTATTTTAGACTAGGTCGTCGATGTTGGCTACTCCGGTACTAGTAACTCAATTCACATCTACAGTACTACAAATAGATCTTGTCTTGTTGACAGACCCATTGGCAACTCTTTAGCTGAACAAAAATTTATTTTTCTTTCTTTTATTTCAAATGCATTGTAACTATTTACACCTGAACAAAAAATATATGTGACAGACCCCTAGCTTTCTCCAGTATTTCCCTCTATTCCCTTCCTTCCATCCACAAACAGCTTCCTGGTGTCATTTACCTAGGCTGATCAAAAGCCTTACAAGGACCTGCAAGGAACTTCAGCTCTTCTTCTGATCCCTGGCGCTAAAAAGCCAATCCATCTTAATCTCAAGGGTTAATCTAGTCCAAGTCCGTAATTTGCATCATCCCTCAGAAACAGATTGTTACACAAAATTCACTAAACTTACTCCTTATGCAATCTCATTATTGTGGCCTTGTTTCATTGTATAATCCAAGGCCTAGATTGAGTGGTTTATTCCAAACGCACAAGCCACATCATATCTACTTGGATATATTTTCCCTAAAACACAGCAAAAACATATATATTGACTTAATCAATATATTGCCAATATGACTGTAATAATTTCATTCAGTATATTTAGAGGGCAAACAGCTAGGTCCTGAATGTTCACACACTGCCACAGAGCCAATAAGCAGTGTCAGGTTTGCAGCACTAACAGGATTAAGCACCAGGACTTTATGTCTTTTACGGCTGCTGCCAGGCACGAGCCTGGAAATAATGGGATCAGTTCCCGAGCAGTTCATCACTGGAGAAACCACCTCGTTCCATATTAGTTCAGTGTGAAAGGGCCGGCTGCATATGGAGACCCAGAGTTTCAAAGGAACACAACCATGAATAAATTGTTAACAGGCAATGACAACATGGATAAATACACACGGAAACAACCAGTGTGCAAAGGAGTGTTATTTTAGCAACACAGTCTGCAGAAGAGCTAAGAGTTGATCAAAGAGGATCCGTCAATAACGTAAAATGAGCATGCTGAATAGAAGAATGGAATAAAAAACACTGCATCTAACATTAATCAAAATAGTCTGTTTGCTAACAAGAGTACCATTCTAACAAAATCTGTTGTTTTTTGTGTGTCTTTAAGAAGCTTTAAATACAGCAAGGGCTACATCTGCAACGAATGATGTAAAAGAAAGTAAAATAGAGCAGAGAGGAACATGAAGGGCAATAAATAAGGATCATTAGAGCCAGCATGATGTGCTTGAAGGAACTATCAAAGCTAGGAGGACCGAGGATGACACAGTACTGTTGAGGTACTCAAAAGAGATTTGCTAGATGGTAGCGTAACAAGCCTTGCAGTCATTAAACTGAATCTACATGAAATGTGTCAAACCGAGTGAGGACAAGACAGCGAGATCAAGGAAGAGCCTTGAGGTTGGACTTATAGAACTGGGTGCATCTCTCCAATCAACAGAATGCTACTTTCATTGCAATTTGTCAATTTGTTAAAGCGGCTATGTGTAGTTTCTTTGTAGTAGGTGATTTTGGTGACCCCTAACATTTGCTTTGTGTAATTATTTTACCTAACCGTCGCAAAGAAGACATGCAGAATGCTTGTGGTCACTGTATATCCCTAGCATGATCAACAATTATACTCAAAGTGTGGGCATTTCTTCCTGATTGAGTGATGCACTTCCGTGTGCCGTAAAGCTAATCGTCCCAGATTGAGGGGAGATCACGCCTGGCGGCAGACAATTTTAATATTGAATATTGAGACTTCAAGAGGACTGATCTGAACAGCATTTTTTCATTATCCCATAGACATTACAATCTGTAAACTGTAGACAGGTATTTATAATACTTTAATGCAAAAAAGTTGCTTATAGTGACTTTAAGTTTGCAATGTATGTACAACATTGCATGTTCTACATGCTGAAAAAGATTAGGCACTATGATACAAGAAACATTTGAAGACATACAATTCAGCTTATTAAAACCTAATTGACCTTCAAGCCGGAAAACATGCAATTAACAATAATAAACTAAATCCTTAACTAAATACTTAACTAAATGCAACAAATTTAAATTAAGTTTAAATTAATGTAATATATGACTATAGCTCAAAATGATACAGCGTGCATTATGAGGCCTAATTCGGCATCACAGATGTTCATGCTTATCATACCAGCAACAATCAATATAAGTATTCCATGGTAGCACAAGGTGTGAAGGTGATAACCTGTGAAGAAGTGTATGAATTTACATCTAAAACTGGTGTTACCGTGTACTGTGAAATAAATACAGTATAGCAATATCTAAAGCTACGCATATAGGAGTAAAGCATGTTTGCATGGTTTTTTCTACCGCAGGCACGCTTGGGATTTGGCCAACATTGCATGTATAATAATATGCAGCATGTCTGTTGGCACTGAAATGGTTGTGCATGTGTCTGTGGGAAAGTGAGTGCATGTTTTTTTACAGTAGGCACACAGTTTTATGATCCAACTATTTGAGTTTCTTAAAGTCATCTAAAACAACAAGAGCATATCCCTGATAAGTTATGAAACTGAAAAATCATGATGTCTAAAAAGATTCGTATATATTATATTGTTGTTGTTTTTTGGAGGGGGGGGTGGGGTGGTTATCTCCATAAATATAAATGCAGTACAAACAATGGTGTACTCAACTGAGTAATGTGTTTCATATGCTTGAATAAAAAACACAGTAAGGCTTATTTTATTAGAAAGAAACACCATGTTTTTTGTTCAGCCCTTCCCCCAACTGTAATATTCGTCGCCTAGGAGCCTTTTGGATAAACATGGTAAAATCGGAGCCCTGAGTGCATGCTGATTAAGCCAGTGAAAATGGTAATGAAATACCTGCTTGAGAGGGACCCTGGTTTATTGCTTTATTATACATGAAAGAAGCCAGGGACTCTTACAGGCCTTCCATCAAAGCAGACATCATCACCTAGCATCTCGCTTCGGCTCATTTTCACTCCGTGCAATTAATTGCTGTTTATTTTTTGCTTTTCCTCTCGCAAATGAAATGGAGTCCCATTCCAGATTGGAAAAGGAGATTCTGTGGGTCTGCTGTTCAGCGTACATCTCAGAGGAACATTACCTCAAAGGGAGAGAAAATTAAGGAAAACCCATTTATATTTTTCGAATGTGAACCTGAAAATCTTAAAATAGGATCAATATTACTTGTCAGGGTGGGAATAAAATATTACAAGTACAGTGGCCCTCTTGAGCATCTGCTGTGCCCTCAGCAATGTTTACAGGGCTCCAATTCTGTACAAGCCATTTGTAAGCCTGTCAGGTCAGTGTTACTATAATTTAGGACCTCATTTGCTTCTCTGATTGCTGTGCCTTCATCCATATGAATGATCACACCCAAGTGGTATGTCTTTCATGAGCAGATAGATACTAGCTCAAAATACTATGTGAAGCCCCATTCATAAATCTTTGTTTTGTAATTGTAAGTCTCAAGAGATTTTTTTTTTTAAACAATGCAGTCACCACATCAATAATAACCGAGGGCAAAGCAGGCTGAAATGCAGGGCTATATTCATACTGATCAAATGCGGACACCAAAGCACGATATATGTATATCATCATGCAAGTTATTCAGGAAATACAGTCTGCCGTCAGTAACAGACAACTATGTGCTCTCTGAGTTGGTGTACACTGGTGTGCAAACTACTAGTGTTATCTTAAACAGAAGGATGTACCTGAGGGGATGAGAAAGGAAAGGAATGGGCCAGTGCCTTTCTTTGAGCACAGGGTGCTTGCTAGCTTGGCCATTTTTCAGCACAGGCTTCAGCTTTGAGATGGAAAGTGTGGGGCCTATTGCTCACAACATGTGGTGGTATCCTAAACTCTAAGCTGCAATAATTGTCTATGAGCTTAAATATATTGCATCTATAAAGATCTATTGCTATAAAATCCAGGCACATGGATTGATTCGACATCAATGCTGGTGATCCCAGAGTCATAACTCACGTTGAGGAAAGAAACTTCTAACCTAGATCTTCAGAACTACCATGGTGTGGTGATATTACATCCAAACAGTTCAGTTTAAAGTGAGAGATTCAGACATTTACCAATTATAGAACCTGGACATGACAACATCAGCTTTATGCTAATATAGTATGATGCAATATGATGCAGTAAGAGCTAAGTCCCTGTAGACTAGACCATTGAACATAATTATTTTGTATGTCAAGAACAGAAAAAAGGAGACTATTAAAGCAACTGAGATGATCCTAGGGAAAGTGATAGAGACACTGAGATAAGTAAGTCATGTAATAATAAGTGAAGTCTAAGACGTTCAGCGAGTCCATTAGGTCTAAGTGCTGAGGAGCTTTGAGGGGCATAACACATTAGCACATTAAGAAGTTAAAGACACTCCATTAAAGTAAAACGCCCATATAACAGCTAGATATGTCTGATCTCACTCTTCAAACATTACACAAATAGGTATCATGCAGAGAGCTACAGATGTATATTTATAATTTGATTTGATAAGATCACGTAAGATTAAGTCTGGTCCGATTGTGAAAAAAAGAGACAACTATATGTTAGGCAAGTGCACTGAAATTTTATGTAGTATACTTTAAACAAAGTACATAACATTTTGTTTTCAAGTCTGAGAAAGTACAAAAAAATACATACAGTATATATCCTTGATAAATAAACAACAACATGATATTCTTTATATGCTTACACAACGTAAATATATAGTCTTTATATGTACACAAATAATATACCTACATTTAGAATAGTATAAATATAATGAAAAGTTTAAATGAAAAATAAACGTATTAAAGATAGCCCCGAAAAACCAATCAATACTTGCACAACGATTGGTTACCACCAAATAATGGGAACCACCACCTATGAAAAATGGTGACTCCATACGCTCAAAAAAAATGAAGGGTCTTAACAAAACTAAAAAGGGTTCTTTGGTTTGTAATCTTTTGGTTCCTTATGGCACTAGTTCCGAATGGTTCAATGTAGGTCTTTATCAAAGGGTTCTTCATAGCACCTTTTAAAAACCAAATGGTTCTTAGCTTATGAAATAGTTAGGACCTCATATGGTTATACACCATGTCAAAACCTTTTATAGTAGCCTTCTATGTGGCCTATTTGTATCCCTAAAGGTTCCATACAGCACCACATCACAAGCACAAAATGGTTCCATAAAGAACCACAATGAGATTCCAAAAGGTTCAACGTAGCCCAATTAAAACCCCCAAACGGTTCTATGTTGCCCCAAATTGTTCTATATAGCCCCATATTAAAATCTTAAATGGATCTTCTCTGTAGCACCATACCAAAAACCTGTATTGGCTGCATATGAAAAGTGCAAAATTGCCTGACCTGAATTATCTAGTTAATTACTACTTGGGATGGGCATTTTAGGCCATATCACTATTCAAATATTCAATCAAAAATATTTTTGGTTAATCGATTAACAAAAATAAAAAGATTATATGAGAAAAAAAAAATCTTTTTTGTATTATTTTCTTTTTTTTTTACCACTATAGCCCACTTGTAATGTAGCCTGAAGGGCTTCCGTAATCTGGCCTTTGCTAAATAAACATATTCCTTTTTCAATTTCTGAACATTTCTTACTCTGACACATTTGGACAGATTTTTTTTTATCTCTGAGCAGAGAGTCTACGCTGTATAGCGCAGGTTTGTATCGGTGATCCAGCGCACTAGCATAGAGCGCTCTCGTGCTTTCAGGTGTTGCGCTGCCTGACTGTTAGCCATGTACCATAGAGCCATAAAACTATTTCTAAAAATAAAAGCTA
>JAVQIZ010054680.1:0-10963 GCA_036023535.2 Galaxias brevipinnis
ATAGAGAGAAAGAGGGAGATGGAGGTAGAGAGAAAGAGGGAGATGGAGGTAGAGAGAAAGAACGAGATGGAGGTAGAGAGAAAGAGGGAAATGGAGGTAGAGAGAAAGAGGGAGATGGAGGTAGAGAGAAAGAGGGAGTGCTGCAGTGGAAACAGTGTGGGGGCTGCAGGGGGGGGAGGGGGGCTGCAGGGGGGGGGGGCATGGAGAATAGTCAAATGAGAGGCGGCCTTCTAATTGGATAGTCATTGATTGTTTCAGCGGCGTCTGTCCACTTGCTGATGCATGATGGGTAGGGGGCTGACCTCGGCCTCGCAGGTCATCCGTCAACGGTAATGAACGTGTGGCCACAGGGGTGTGTGTGTGTGTGTGTGTGTGTGTGTGTGTGTGTGTGTGTGTGTGCGCATGTGTGTGAGAGAGAGTGTGTAAGGCAATTACCAGTGTAGGAGATCCTGATGGCTCGGACAGGAAGTCCGGCCAGCTGCACTGGTTTACAGTGAAGGAACTTGAACCCTGAGTCGCTCATATCCTCTTCGGTCAGCTTCTGTAGAACCTTCCGGGAGCTAGGCCCCGCCACACCCAGGACACCCAGGTTCTCCGTCACGTTCCTGATGTCCACATCGTAACCACCATCAGCAGCCTCCTGCTCGATCCACCTAGAATCCAGAGCATGGAAAATCCATAAGAAGGACCGTTTCAGACAGACAAAAATAAGTGTTCCTGTAAATGACTAGGACCTTTCGATAAAATGTTCATCTGATTGGATAATGCCATGTAATATACAGTATATATATGTATAGACCATCAACCAATGTATAGACCAATTGATTCAGTGAGCTCTTGCCATCACAAGGGGGTGCTACATAGCATGCCTTTAGAGTGGACCCTGGGCTGTGGGGAGGACTTAGTTGCAGTGATGGAGTTGTTAGAGATTAATGATTTGATGTGCTCACTCCTCATTGGCGCAGACAGGGGGCTGTTGCACAGCCAGCAGTTGGTCATAGGTGTCGGGTTACACTGGAATAACACCCTGTGGTTTGTTGGTCGTCTCGTCAACGCCACATGGCACAGTGAGAGGCCAAACCTGACTGGCCAGGTCAATGTCCCAGTAGGGGTTTGGTAGGGGTGACGCCAACGCCAGTTCTGGTCCACAGTTGCTTTGTAAGGGAAGTGTGTGGCATAAAGGTGTGTCTAACTATATGCCTTTACGTTTGAGAGTTCTGTCTTACTCTGGGAAAGTAATGACACATCATAGACTGTGCTTTTTTATAATCTTTCCTTACAAAAGGATGACTTGCTTGTGTGTTTGTGTGTGTGTGTGTGTTTGTGTTTGTTTTTACCTGAGGTCGTGAAGCTCTGACCCCGAGCCTGTGATTAGCAGGAACTCTCCCGGTGCTAGCTGGGTAATGGTGACCTCAGCGTAGACACTCCCGGTGGGGGTCAACATGTGGCTAATATTCGTCAGGCCCACCTGCATGCATGTACAGAGGAAACACACAGGCACACAGGAAACACACAGGAAGCACAGACACATTTCATGTAAAAACAAAAGAACAGTAGCCTGATAACATATATAATCATATCAAAGTGGGTTGGTCTTAGTGTGAGCGTGGGTAGTACTCTGAATTGGACATGGTGTTCGTGTGAGACAGTGGGTAGTACTATGAATTGGACATGGTGTTAGTGGGAGACAGTGGGTAGTACTCTACCTTTGGCATGGTGTTGGCAAACAGACGATCCAGCAGCTTGTGGGACTCCTTTCCTTTCACCATGAACTTGCCAAACGGCGTCAGGTCGATCAGGCCCACCTTCTCCATCACCTGCTTGCACTCTCTACCCACCGGGCCGAACCAGTTGGTGCGCCTGAAACTGGGTCTGTAGAAAACAGCAAGACAAACTACCACAACTTACCGCTTATTAATGACCTCTTACTACCCAATCCTGATATACAAGTTAAGTAGTTTTGTCTTTAGTCTTAGGACAAAACTACCTAACTGGTATATCAGCATTGGATAGTAAGGAGAAATCATATTACGTTTAGTTAATCCAATGGACAGTTCCTTTGATGCTTTAAATCAATTCAAGTCTGAATAACTCCCAAGAGTCTAGGTACTTCAGCATCAAATCATTGCTTAATGCTTGCAAAGCTGAATACATAGTTTGGATGGACATTATTCACTAGCTGAGTTGAGAACAGTTGCATAACTAGAACATAGCTGGGCCCATATACAGCCAGTTTAATACGTTCTATCCATGTATGGAAAACCGTCTCTCCACAAGCCAAATAATATTACTGGTGGAATCAGTGAGGAGTTCCAAAAAGCGAAGTCAGAAACTCATTCTGAGCCAATTACAATTCACTTTGATCATTATCCTAAAAACATCTAGGGTGATCAGAACCAATACTTATTAATACATGCTTTTGATCCATCACATGTTATATTTAAAGAACATCTATCTGTTTGTGGTGAAATACACAGTGTACAGTACTATAAACGTTACGCGGGACATATGATAATCTGACGTATCTAAATGGTGCTATTGTACTGCTAGCTGGAGGGGACTCTTAAATATCGCCCAGCGATGAGCTCATCTCAGCATGAACTCTCAGGGTTGGCTGTTACATTTACAGTAGTGTGTGTGGACTCTCTCTCTGGTGGCACAGTGCAGATTTAGAGTGCTGTGGTCCGCCTCCTCCCTCCCATCCCCAAAAAGAAAGAACATCGAGTTCTAGAACATTTGAACGCACATGCATACACACAAACAGCTGGACTGGAAGCAGACCTTTATATACTGACGACCTTCTATATCTATTCCCTCACAGATTTGTAAGTGTCGTATGTGTGTGTGTGTGTGTGTGCGTGTGTGTGTGTGTGTGTGTGTGTGTGTGTGTGTGTGTGTGTGTGTGTGTGTGTGTGTGTGTGTGTGTGATAGAGAGCCTGTATATAACCCTGCGTGTCTGGGAATTCTTTACTGTCTCCGCGCTTCACAACAGGAAAGAGTGATAGGACAGTGGCTGAGCCCGTGCACAATGAGCAGAGTGACATGCCAGCTGCAGATCCTGCAGTGGTATATGTTCTAAAGTCACGCTAGAACCCCTCTGAACTCAGCTTGACTCGCACAGGCTGCTCCCATTATCTCCATCTACTTGGACAACGCTGCCATTGCAATTACCACCACGGTGTTATTTTAAATCAGTATGGTCACTGATTAATTAAGATAATCCGACTACGGTGAAATAGTCAATGCCAGCGGTTTGACTAATGCATTGTGCCTGTCATTGGGTATCAAACTGATACACACCGCCCAGTCAGTCTCGGTTTCTATCAATCATTTTCCAGCTCTTTTGATCGTTGACCTGTCAGTGATGACATCATGAAGAGCCTAGATGCCGTTGGGGTGGCAGTCTTACCTATATCCTTGCTCGTCTCCGGCTTTGTAGAACCAGTGGGGCTGTTCCCAGCCAGAGTGGAAGCCCATTGAGGCCTTCCCCTTCAGCAGCTCGTACGTGCCGCTGGTCCTGTGAGTGGGCCGCCCTGCAAAACGCTCCTCCTTGGGGTAGCCCACTGACAGAGATGGAGGGAGAGACAGGTGTCATACAATGAAGCGAAAAGGAGATGAGGAGATGAGGAGGAGGGGGATTATATAGCAACCCACCATAAAATAATTCTCATATCAAGTCATAGCTAATATGAACTATTGCAAACATTACTGGCTCTGTCGAAAAAGCTGTTTTAAAAGTTTGGAAGACAAACTCTAAACTGATGTAGTCGATTTCGGCACGGGTCTACTCAACTGTAAACATTATTGCTTAACCCATAGTATATTTGCTACATATTCTATCTGGTTCAGCTTTGACCAACCTGGAACCTGTCAAGTTAAAAAGGGGCAGGTTGGCGTCTACTCACCCACGTTGTTGAACCCATAGGACTCCCTGGCCTTGACACACATGTAGGGCACGGTGGTCCAGCTGCCGTAGCGATTAGGGTCACACTCGATCAGGTCGTACGGGGGCTCCCCTGTCCTGATCCAGTCACTGAGGAACTTGCCGATGCCTCCCGCGTGGATCACTCCATAACTGGCATAGCATCAGAAAACCCAGAAAATGTTTGATCTATACAACCATATGAAGGGGATAATCCTCAAAAGATAATCCTTTTCTTTTCCATATTCTGACAGCTATTAAGGCAATGATACCACCTAAACATGATTCACTCAAAAAAAACACACACACTCCCTCACTTACCCGAATCCGATGGCGGTCCAGTAGTTGCGTGCACCCTGGTGAGGCCCCACCATGGGAAGCAGGTCAGGGGTGTACGTGATTGGTCCAGACACAATGTTGATGATATCCGCATCTTTGAGCACGGGTACCATTTCCATGGCCATCTCCACATGGTCCATGATCCTGTCCAGGTCCGACTCAAACAGCTCCTTACCAAAGCCTGCAGCGTGCACACACACACACACACACACACACACACACACACACACACACACACAGAGAGAGAGAGAGAGAGATAAAGAGAGAGACAGACCGTTGAAGAAAGGCATGGAAAGAGAGGGGAGGACAGAACTACAGGAAGAAATCACAAAAGAATGGATACTAGTAAAATAAAAGATAATAGTTTCTTTACACCTTATTGGCAAACTAAACATAGGTGCCGGAACAGTGGGGGAGTTCATTTCTGCGACAGATAAATGTACCTGGCGGTACTCCGTCTCGGACCCAGGAGTCCTGCAGCACCATCTTCTCCTCCCTCTCATAGGGCCCAAACAGGAGGCCGTCCCTCTCCTGGCGGAGGTAGTAGGAGCCCTCCAGGTCCCGGATCACCGGCAGCTCTGTCTTCAGGGCTTTCACCTCCGGCACCGTGGCCGTCACCACATACTGATGATGGACGGGGATGGTGGGGTGCTCAAAGCCAATCATCTGCCCCAATTCTCGTGCCCAGAAACCTGCCGACCAATCAAATGCTTGAATGATGATGGCGAGCAAGATGATTGAATTTAGGAGGACAGTAGAACAATTACAGTTAAATTGGACACATTTAATTCCATAATTAACATTAGTTTAACTGATGCTAAAATGTATATTACGCATACAAACACACACAGGAACATATATGAACAAGAAAAACTTGTAGACTTTGTGTTCAGACTTTAATAATACTTCAACACAAGGGTGAAAAAAGAGGGTTAAGAATGGAGACTTTCAAAAACACACACATATGGAAAGAAACTTATTTGAAATTATAAAAAAAAACATATTGAAATGTATTTGAAATAGCTAATATTGTTTTTATTTATACATTTTAAGAAATGCATTCTAAATACATTCTTAATGTATTCTAAATGCATTCTGAAGGCTCTTAAAATGTATTCTAAATGTATAGTGTAATACAGTTCAAATGTATTCTAAATGTATGGAATACTTTCCAAATGTATGTATTTCAAATGTATTCTAAATGTATGGAATATGCTTTCCAAATGTATGTTTTTCAAATGTATACTAAATGTATGGAATATGCTTTCCAAATGCATGTATTTCAAATGTATTCTAAAGGTGTGGTAGAATGCATTTAAAAAGTATTCCAAATGTATGGTAGAATGCATTCCAGATGTATGCATTTCAAATGTATTATAAATGTAGGGTAGAATGTAGAATTCTTAAATCTGAATGTACACAGAAAATATTTGGGGTTCACATCCTTTATAAAAATGTGGTTAACCTAAATCTGTTAGCTGCAGTTCGGGTTCAGTTTCAGTTTCAAACATAAATGACAGTTATATGGGATTGTGTCAATATTATAATTATGGTAGCCAAACATGTCCATGGTGGTTATGCTTAAACAATATTAGTGAACCTTTCAGAAAGATTCTATCTATAAAGCCAGACTGCATATATTAATAATTATTGCAATTATTTTCTAACAGGTCACAGTAAATAGGTAGACTATAACTAATATCACACGATACCTTGCTGCAAAAGCTCTTTTACGTTAGATTTGGCATTACACAATAACACACATAGTAATACACAAATACACACACATACACAACACTCCACGCTGTTTAACGATGATGACTGTAGTGTATTCTTATTTCTCTGATAAACAATGGCACTACTGTAGAATGCTACACATAAGCCAAACATAGCATGTAACATGTTTTGGGACATGCTACTTCCATATCTTCCCTATGTCGCCATAGTGACCGGTTAAAGCCTGTTTTAACCAGTGGTTCTGCTGGGGCCACTTTCTGCTGAGTATCAACTTCCTCTGCTATTTGCTTTAGCCTTACCCAAAATAGGGAGGCGGTTAGGGGGCTCTCGTGTTGACTTTCTAAGAAGCAACCATGTGTGAGAGACCCTACGCTTAGACTCTTGCAAAGGGCACTTCAGGGGAAACATCAGAGATACATGTTCTACAGGACAGACGTCCTGTATGTATTAGGATATATATACATTCCAGATGTTTGTTTGCTTTTGGATGCCAGGGGAGGGGAGCACCGTTAGCTATGAAGCTAGCAAGTTGAAGCCATAGTGGAACACAGGTTGCTCATCTGCAACACGAGGATGATTCATACATGACTTCCTAAGTACAGTACTCCAATGATGCTCGGTCATCCTGCTGCGACAGAACATTTGAGAAAAATTGCAGCACGCAGCATGAGTCTGTAGCAACTGGCGACTAACTTGTGCATTTGCAATCTGTGGTCCTAGTCCTGATAATGTTCCTTATGACCATATTTTCACACACAATAAAATAAGATGGAATTGTTTAGGGAACTTCTAATTAGGTAGGTATGTAGGCGTGGTTGTATATTCAGAAAGAATGCCAGGGGACAAGACATGCTTAAAGGAACAGGGATTTGATTTTGTATCGTAGCAGATATTTGACATGTGTTAGCATGCACCTTGGATAACAGTCAGTCACAGAGTTGTAAAAGAAGCCCAGTAGCCCACTGTAACAGAATAGTTCATGTTGTTAGCTCATTTCCCACCATGTCCAAGTAGCACTCTTTAGAGTGATTTGACATACTGTAGACTGGCAGGCTGCTTTGAGGTGTGTGTTTACAAACCACTCGAGGCTTATTATGCATCGTCCACATTGGGTCTATGGGTCGAAAGGTGGAGATATAGATCAAAGTTTTGGGTTAAAACAAGGTTTGGGTAACAGCTGGATCAAAGAAAATGCACATTTTTTGAGACTGAATGGCAGCTAGGCGTTGGAGGAGTGGAGGGGGTGAGTGTGGGAGTGGAGGGAGAGATTTTGTGTCTACCAGGAATGCAAAACCCGTATCCCCGGATCAATTTTCACATGCTAGTTATTCTGGCAGCCAGGCTGTCCCATCTGGTGTAAATCTCACACCCACAATCCCAAACACACACACCCATATTGACCCACAAACTCTCACTTTTTACCAGGTCCTTATTTTGTTAAATAGCTTGAGAGGTCCAGAAACGTTTTGGGACAAAAGAATGATACAAACACTGCCTGCGACAATCCTCCTATCATCCATTTTAGCATTATCAAAATCATGAAAGATATTTCTGTAGAGCCAAACAATGTTCCAACAAACAATCATCCCACAGACCAGCACAATCTTTCAGCTGAAGATGCCAAACACACATCTATAATCTAGAATGGCCACATTGAAAAAAGTGTTTCTCTAGAGGCAGAGACAGAAAAAGCAAGAAACATATAGAGGGTGAGAGACGAAATGAGGGGCCAGAGCAAGAAAGAGAGAGCTAAAATAATAGAAGCTCCCTCCCTCCATCCACGCACACCTCACTTCATCATTCTTTGCTTCTTACTGTATGTTCAACTAAAAATAATTACCTTTTTAATGAGGGGATATCATACAACCAACGCTTAAACTACACACTCATCCTGCATGGAGAATGCCTATTGTTCACCGACTCAAGCGTCCTGTTCTACCTATGGCTGTTCCCACATTGACTGGACCCACCACTATGACACTATGAACAGTAAATCTCTGCATGATTTCATGACGTATTCGTGCCTCATCATCTCTGGGGACCATTCTCCAAATCCACCAAAACTGTGCACTCAGCATCTGCAAATGTGCGTGTTAAAAATCTACCGATGCAATTATGTAACACTTTTTACTCCACAAACTAAGCTTTTAAGAGGCGTCACTCATGCTAGTTATATGGTTTGATACATGCATGACTGTGTTCATGAACTTGTCAACTACATACTGTGCCTCTAAAGGTAAATTAGTAAACCTAAAGATAAAACTACTGTTTGAAGAGAAACGGACAAGAGAAACGATAGCCCTGCTTTGTCGGTGCAAAACTGTGTTTGGTGAAGAAAAAGTGGTATCACCATGTTAAAACATATTTGTTGAAGAGGGCGGAAACAGACAGCTGCTCTGGGATTGGCTGAAATCTGAACTGTTGGCCTATTTTAGATTGGCTTGGGAAAATGTAAGGGTAGGAGACCAGAAACATTATTAATGGTTTCAGAACAGAGCAGAATTGCAGTGTACTGTCCTACAGGGAACTACAAAACAAACAGAGTAAAAATGTGTAGGCAGCTGTAGAAGTAGTTACAATAGTTACATAACTTGTATAATATGAGAGCAGTGAAAAACTTGACTTGATCCCCAAGCCCCAACCCCCTACCAACCATATGGACGCTAAATGATTTTCATGGTACTGTAAAAGTAACTCCATATCTTTCCACATCATTGACAACTTTGTACCAAATATGGACATGTGACATTTCTTTGTATGAAATATTACATTAGTGTATCAGATACAAGCTGCAAGTTAGCAGTTCACCATCATGGACTAACACCTACATATTCCTGATAAATCTGCTTTAAACGCCCGCTGCAAGCATTTTGTAACTTTGTTTCTACAAAACATTCCAGAGACAGACAGAAAGAGATGGAAGAAGAAAACAAGGGGTGAATGCATGAACTTTGCCAGACAAACAGCAGAAGATAGAAAAGTGTTTGCCAACAAAATCCTCCTCAAACTGGTACAACCTGGTTCAAATACAGAACTACTTCTCTAAACCCTAAAATGATTTGCATGGCTAGAGGTCTCTAATAGTCTGCAGTCACTCCACAGGGCAATCCAGACTGTAGACATTCAATATAGCTCACATCATGGTGTAAATTGAGTACTTCCTAACCCCTCCGAATGGCAAATTTCTGAATGTCTCCAATTACACAAACATTATTCAAACAGCATGCTAGTACAACTGTGGATGGATACTAGATTAAAGAACAATGACCCCCATCTTTTATAGCTCCTTTACAGACCAGTTCCTTCAACATTCACATCCAGTCTACCAAATCATTGCTTATCTCTGTAATAAAGTTCAGACTAGATTTAGGAAAACAGCCATTAGAGAATAACATGTCTAAATGAGCTTTTCCTTTCATAGCTGTAGAAAATAAAAGTGTATTACTGTAGATTCCTAACTCTTGGTCTTAACTTAAGGGCACTTTGTAGCTGTCCTAAATAAGTAGAGCCTGTTCTACAGACAAACAAACCCTATTTGGTCAAAGCGTTCTCATACCGACACATTCAATCATGCCATAGGCCAGCCAATTGGGTTGTTTGCTGTCTTAAGTTTAGTGTCGTTATTTGCCTAAATATAAATCCACGGATTAGCATTTGAACACAGTCAGATTCCCACTGTGATTGGTACGACTCATTTACCCAAATTGTTTCAGTGTATCCAGCTAGGCAGGTAAGCATGAGTTAGCAGGCGGGTTAGCTTAAGGTGTTCCCATAATAGTGAGATCAATAGGAGCTAAGATGTACTTAGGGCTGCTCTCTCTGGATCCTGCCACTCCCTCCTGTAACCCCCCCCCCTTCCCCTCACACCCCTTAGCGTGAGATAAGAGGGCATTGCATAGTTGTAAGGTAGTTTATGCAACTGGGCATAGATTCTAATGTGGGTGATGACTTGCATCTGTAATGCACATTTATGAAAAATAAAATAAAAGTTAGGAGGTTTCTGTAATATGTGCCTCTAGGTCTGTCCCCCCTCATAAATTACATATGGCTGTTCTCAAGTAAGGTGTTTGTGTCCAATACCACCATTCACTGCAGTACATAGTAAGACCCAGACCTGTGGCGTTGACAATGCGGTTGGCGCGGATGGTCCCATGTGGGGTTTGGACGTCCCACTTGCCCTCAGTAGTGGGAGTGAGGCCGGTGACAGGGGCCGGGTTGTAGATCTGGGCACCGTACATACGGGCCCCTGCTGCCAGGGCCATGGTCAGGGAGTAGGGGTCGATGTGGCCATCACCAGGGTTGTACAGACCAGCTAGCACCTGGACACATGCACAAAGTCAAATACACGCTATCATAGGGCTACCTTTGTGTTAAATGAATACAAAGCAATGAATGAAATTGTGTGCCACATCGGCCTCATCATTGCTGCCGTGCGTGGTTTGTAAACCTTGTTCATGTTGAGCAGAGGGAACAGTTCCTGGATCTTCTCTGGCTCGATGAGCCACTGAGGTGTGGGGTGCCAGTGTGTCCGTGCCATTTGGTATCGGAGCTCATCCACTCTCACTGGGGTGGAGGCGATGCGTATGCTGCCAGGCTGATGGAATCCTACGGCCTAGTGACACAGGTGGGAGAGAAACACTATTATTATAACAAATGCAGGCTTACATACATCCGTCTGAAGGCATGGCACTGGACTTTAAACAGACCAGACCCGACCATAAATGTAGCTTTGTGCAATAGTTGACAAAAGGTTAAATGAATAGTCAATGCCTGTGTGATGTTTTCTATTTAGTACAACAACATGGTGTTGTCCTATTGTTGTGGCCAAATTTGGGCATCCTAGCGCATGTTCCGGCCTGGGATGTGGTTCAGGGGTGAGGGGACAGTCAGAGCGAAGGCCAGGTCACCAAGGAAACAGTATGTGCCTTGTGGAGACACTGAAGGCTAAAAGTTTGTGTTTAAGTC
>JAVQIZ010054689.1:0-10087 GCA_036023535.2 Galaxias brevipinnis
CCTACTCGCCCACTAGCCCCAAGGGCTCCACCTACTCGCCCACCAGCCCCAAAGGCTCCACCTACAGCCCCACGTCCCCCGGCTACAGCCCCACCTCGCCCACCTACAGTCTCACCAGCCCAGCCATCAGCCCGGACGACAGCGACGAGGAGAACAACTGAACTGGTCCACAGGAGGAGAGGCGGCAGCTAAGAAGGCCCCCACTCTGCTGCCCTAGAAACATCCCGTTTGACTCTGGGGCGGATTACTGAAAGGATAGCCTCCCCCTGTCCCTGCTGAATATGGTGGGCTTGCTAGGGAAAGCTAAGCGATGTCCCGGGGTTGTGATTAACTTTATAATCAGCTTTTTGGGCCGCTGTACCCCAGCGTCGATCATGTTGGGGAAAAGGGGCTCCCAAAAATATTTACTACAATTTTTGTTTGATAGACTTGGAACTGTTTAGCCATGGGGGGAAAAAAGGCTGCCTTTCGAAAATACACCTGTTTTGTTTTCTGTTTTTAAATTTCCAAACGGGGTGTCGAAGCAAAGGGTTTGAGGAGTGTGAGCAGACAGTGAAGATTTGGGGGAATGGTTAAACAAAATCTGTGACCTTTTTCCCTGTTATTTCACTGTGTCCAGTCTCGTTCTCTCACTCTGAGCTCCCATGTTGGATGTAAAGTTGTACCTGAGGGCTCACATGTTGCCAAAAGCCTTTTGAAAGCTACCAGTGGATTGTATTTATCACCGAAAACATTTGCTTCCCCGCCCCCCCAAAAAATGTTAGTCAAGACGGTCTTTATTGCATATTAGACTTTCTGTGTTTGTAAATCAACAGCTACACCCAGTTCTTGGTTGATTGAGAGGGAAATAATTCAGAGCTATTGATTTTCGATATATTTCAGATTGTTGGGTCACGGTTGAGTAGAAATGTTGACCGAGGGTCACATGGAACAAAGTTGACAATTGTTTTACTGTTTTGATAGTTACGTCGCTACTATTCAAAGAATTATGGGCGGTCAAATCCAAAATGGAGAGGAGAGAGAAACTGGTGTGCAAAGGGGGAAAGATCCTTATAGCGGGTTCTGTAGACATTTGTCACCTTTGTACAACGTCCTATCTCATGCCCAAATATACCTTGTACCCTGGCCACCCTTTCGTCTCGTAACACCCCAAAGACAAGCCTGAAAGATGTCAAAAAAAAATCACCCACCAGCATCCTTTGATCTTTCACCATCTGGAGACATATAAAAGCAGCAAAAATACACTTTCCAGCAAATACTCTTTTCCCTAAAGCCACTTGGAAGCTAGAGATTTATATGAAAACCTTCTATCTTAAAGATTATTCTACCTATTATTTGATTCTAAGTGGATTGGGGATGTATAGTTGGAGAAGGGATAGTAGTTTGGTATCGCTGCTTTTGTCATTGTTTGCATGAGTAGCATCTGTTACTACATTTTAATCAAGTTTTAGGTTGAAATCTTTTGAGTCCCGCCCACTTTTCAGTAATACTCGTCGCATTTCTGATTAGCCGAATTGTTCTTTTACTTTTGACTCGCTACTCAATTTATTTAAGAAAAAGAGACGGAATACTAATCCTCCTGTGTGAATAAGAATAGAGGAAACCTTTTGAGATTCAATGACAACATTTAGCTTTTTCTGTATGCTTCTGGTGACTTTGCAAAGAGGCTTTTGTTCAGGGATTGTGGATGAAGGGGCAGAGGACGGAGGGAGGGAGGGGGGTGGGGGGGAGTGAGGGGGGGGGGGGGGTGGGGGGGAGTGAAGGAGGGGGGTGGGGGGGAGTGAGGGAGGGGGGGGGGGGGGGTGGGGGGGAGGGGGAATAGGTTATTCTCCCGATATTTGCTCTTTGTTTCCCTTTTCCAAACGTTTCTCCCAGTTCTGCCATTACGACTCATTGGAATCAGTCCTCTTGTGAGGCTTCGTACTCTTAACGCGCCTTGTATGGTTTGAAACAGAAGAGCATAGGTTCAGGATATGTTAGGCATCCAGAGTTTGTGTTTGTGTTGTCAGCGATACACAGTGGAGCAGGTGTTTGGAAGTTCAGTTGAGTAAAATGTTTTTTTTTTTGGATCAAGGTAGATCGACTATTGAGATCGCACTTTTGGCTTCACCATTTCCACTACCCACTACATTAGTGCGATTGTGAATCTGTCTTTTCTTAAGCTACCACAATCCCTGACTTCATTTCAGGGTTTTTTTCCCCAGTAGGTTTATCTCAGCCTAGTTAGTTAGATAGATTTTGGGGGATGACTTGGATCTACGTGCCTGTGCAACACCTCCCTCGTTCCACCCTCACCCTAGGAAAGTCATACACAACACTTGACACATTCCCCAGCATTTAACTAGCCGGGTCTCCTTCCTCTTCCTCTTCATCCACAAGTGATCCCGATCATTTCTGAAATCAGTGTTTGTCCTTTTTCTACCAGTGTATGTACCTGTGATTGGGGAATTTGGGGTGGGAAGGGGAGGGAATACTGTATTATACCGGGAGTCCAAAAAGAATCACAATTCTGTTGCTGTGAAATTCCATGGTCTTACCAAAAGTCTAATTGGTTGGTGCCTGGAAACCTTTTTTGTTTTTTTCTGGGTTTAAATTGAAAACGTAAGTTTTCTTGGAAGTGTTTCCTGAATTGACTGGTCTATGCATCCTCCGCTATGGGTTACAAATTAATTTGAGATGTTTACTGACTGATATGTTCTGGAATTGCGGGGCTGTTCAAAACAAAACAAAAGCTCAAAACATTTGTGAATTTGTCCACCACTGTCGTCGACCCCCCCCCCCCAATTCTTTTACTTGTCTCTTCTGATCAGTTCAGGATACCACGACTCCCGGTTTTGTGAATGTCTGTGTAAAAGAGTGTATGCGTGTTTTGAAAGCTATGTGAGTGTGAGTTGAGGGCGAGACAGGGTTTTATTGAGTTGAAAAATTACAACGTCTGGACAAGGTGTCTGGGGAAAGGAAGGCTTAAATTAAAAGAATCATTTTGCCACTGTATAGAAATCAATCCAAAATCTCATTCTCTGTATCTTTGTTTTGTTTGTTTTTGGACTTGAGAAAAAAAGAATAAAAGTTTTACTACATTTGTGTGTCTGTGTTCTTTAATCTTAAAATACTCAAATATGGAAATCCATTCAATGAACTCTCCATGCTTTATCCATGCAGCTTCTATAAACGCTTACTGATTAAGGTACTCCAACTTTTCTATATCCTCAGATGGTCTTGTAGACTCTGTTTAGTTGAGCACCAGCTTGACCTTACCAATACTTCTCCCTGTAGCTCAACAAAACAAAAGAATAATGGGCAAAAAAGCCCTCGCCTAGTACCTGAATTGCAGTTCTAAGTAGTGTCCACTGTATGGAGCTCTGCTCAGTCTTTTCAGACCCTATCAACGTGGAAGGATTGCAGGATTGCAGTAGGAGGAGAGTACAGCTGGACTGACACAATAGCAGCCTATGTGGCAAGGGTGTGGTTGTGAGTGCAACACTCCTTGAAACTGAGCTAGGCCTTAGATTAATCAGGGACACCCTTACTTTAGTCATGAGACTGGACTTCCCTGTGTCTGATGTGTCATCATAATGTGTTTGGTAAACTCAGCAATGCCATGGCTTGTTGAATGTGGGTTAAGAAGTTTACTTGATCTACTAAAACATCTGTCTTGACTACCTCTTAGTACACATTTGTATTCCAAAGAAATCAGCAAAAAGCAGGAAATAGCCTAAATAAATTATATTTGTGTTAAAGATCCATACCACGCCGTGCCTAAAATATTGGTTGAACATAATAATAATAATAATAATAATGAAATGGATAAAAAATAAAATCCTATGAGGGAAAGGGAAATTCTATTTTCCACTGACTATGCAGTGCAACTGCAGACTGGTATGTTGTTATGCAATGGGTGGGGTTCACAAAGGTATGTATGAACAGGAGAGTCCATCTCTGACTAGTTAGGGTTTGGAGTGATTTGATTAAGTTGTTGTTGTTATGTTTTCAGACTATGAAGTCCCCCAAGTAATGTCATGGTTGAGTGTCATTAAAGGATGACAAACAAACGTTCTTTGTAACCTAAAATCCACTCTCAACTACTCCTGTAATATTTTTTACTTTATTTTACTTTCTTTCGATATACCTACTCTACTTAACTATAACTTCTGAAGGTATACTACTTTCTAACTCTGGTTTTATTTCTCCCAAACGTTTTTCTTCTTTTGTGGGTAAGTAAGGCAAGGGGGCTGGGCTATGACTGTCTAAGACCGAGGCAGGAAATGTGTGTGTGTGTGTGAGTGTGTTTGAGTGCATCGACTTGTTTCACATCACTTGACTGCACTTCCCTTCATTCTGCTCTGAACGCCGTTGGTCGACAACCCCCCTCATATCTTTTGAAAGGTAAGTTATGAATAACTCGCCTTTTTAAATAATTTTCCCATTTCACCTTTCTCGCCTGTGCCTTTGTAACGTTCTCCTGAAGTCTTTTTGACAAGGCACTGCACTTTTCCCTCCCTGACATTCCATTTCCAAATCTGTGCAACTGACTTTTTGTCCGAGCTAGATCTGAAATTTTAGACAGGGACCATGAAGCTTCAGTTACACTCCACTGATCTCAGTCTGATCTTTCTCTCTTTCCTCTTCGCTCTCTACTTCCTGCTCCACTGTTGCACAATCTACACTGACTGTTATCTCCACTCTCATTTCCTTCACCACCGCCTTCCTGCTCCGCTTATGGTTAATAGTCTGTGACTACAGCTGTATTTTTTTAATCATATCGTTTTATTTGCCCAGTGTTATATCCTGCATATATGTCACACAGACACAGACACACACACACACACACCACACACACACACACACACACAATGCATCAATCAACAGATTGCTCTCATATCTCTCCCTGCCTCCTCCTGTGTCTGCCAGCAAATGGTGCGCGCTCATATTTCTGTTTCGATTAACAACGCATGAATGGCTGATTGGCTTGCTGACCTCTGTACCCTACCCGTCTCCATCACAGCATCTCCTTGTGTATTCCTATGAGCCTATAGTTTGTCGAGTCGTGTAAACAGGCAATGGACAGGAGACGGGACAGGACCTGTGCCGAGAAGGAAGGGCGAGGCCAAAAAAAAAAAGTCGGAGTTAAGGAAGAAAGAAAGGGAGTGAGTCTTCCAGTGGGGATGGAAAGATGCTGAAGATGGAGAGAGGGAAGAGTCCAGCTACCAGTGTGCCACCAGCTATTATCAATGTGGTGTTTAGCGTTTGTCAGGAACCCGACCCCCCCCCCACCCCCCACCCCCACAGGGCGTCCCAGCCACGGGCCGCTCGTATCATCCCCTCGGCTCCGGTTACCTCTCCCATATAAGCTAACCAGGGCAGGTGAGCGCCAAACTCTCTTTCTCTCCGGCCCCATTCAAGCACTCGTTCACTACGCACACAGTCCTTCAGTCTTTCTTCCGCCGTCCCGCACACACTCGGTCGAGCAGACAGGCAGAATGGAGGCCGAGCCAGACAGCGTGCCGGAGGTAGCCGAGGGGATCATACAGTTAAGTGGACCGGGGCTTTTTTGCCCCTCCTTATTTACTCTTCAACCGTATTACGGTTGTCCAAGCAGTGTAACCCTAACCCACTCAGGCCCTTGTGTGTTTAACCATGGGGCTCTCTCTCTCTGTGGAAACTGCCTTGCATTTCTCTCATGGCGTGTCTTCAGTTAACTTTCCCTCTTTGTGTTTTTTGTGGGGTGGGGGGGCCATTATCTCTTTCTCTATTTCTCAGACAGATAGCTTGCCTTCTCAGAGCTTTAGATAGCGTATCTGTTATGGGTGTTGGTAAATTGAAACAATGGCCTTGTTGATAACAGATGGGACACCCACACCTACTTCACCTTCCACTTACATTCTGTTTCAGGGGTTTTCTACGAAACTCAAGTGAGTTCAACATACAAGTCAAATAACTTAGTGAGCCTGTATGTTGTTTGAATCCATGCCACTAATACCACAGTAGATAGAAAGTAGCTGTGCACGACATCAGGAAAACGTTGAGGTTGTGCTAGCATCCTGTGGTGAAGAGGCATCACAGCATCAGCAATGTAGAGATCTAAGTTTGGCCTACTTCTCTGTCAGTTTGAACATTTCATAGAATAATATGTTTGTCTTCTTTAGTTGATATATTTTGCTCATCTTGATTACCAGTCTGTCCTTATAATAGTAATTATAAATTGTATTTATCCAGCGCTTTTCTGACACAAGAAGGCGCTTCACAAGATCAGCCTACATAGTAAACATGTCAACAAACATGTAAACAGGCAGAGAGCAGTTCAAACTAAATTAAGGAAAAAACTGAATAGTATGACAAAAAGGACAGGATGTCGTCGTTTCGTCCCATCTGTGTTATTTTGGAGTCAGTAGAAGAGAGTCCATGAGCCTATAATGAGTACACAGACCAAGCCGACGCCCTGACAGACAGAGGATTCAGAGACAAGTGGTTACAATTCTGCTGGCAGTTTATTTTGTGTTCACGTCAGGCCCTAAAGTATCCATCATTAACTCTTTAACTTTAGGTAACTCTAAATATGTATTTTCTCTCAAATGTTTTTAGACGTTGCACTGTGGGCCAACACCATATCTGATTTATGATCAGTTAAAAAAAAATCTGCCATAAGATTTTCCAAATGCAGTTCACAATGGCAAATGTTAGCCAATGCTACTTTTTGGTAAGGTGTCTAGCATAGGGTAAATTATTATTATATTATATTATATAATATATTATATTTTTATTGTTTTTCAGGTTAATACAAAAGCCCATTTCAATGGGTAACATAAAAAAAGGATCATCAAAATATTGTTTATTAGTAGCAGCCAATAGAATTTGTGTCAGTTTAGCCCGACAAAAAGAACACGTAGTGAGAGGAAACGAGGCCAAGGAAGGAAGAAAGAAGAGTGAGGGGGGAGTGTCGTTTAGTGTGAGATATGACACAACTTGCCCATTGGCACACCCTCTTCTCTACAATGGCATAGGTATAAGAGAAGGCTTTCCTGGGCTTTACGTTACATAGCAATGGCACAATGTTAGAAATCCAAGCCTCACGTTATCCATTGTTGTCTCTGCTCACATTGTTCTTTTTGTCAAAAGTAGCGTTTCTCATGAGGCATAGGTCACAATGGTTTGTAACTGCCAGTCCACATTTCTGTTCCTTGTCTTGCTCTAATAAGGAACAAGGGAGTAGAAACTCATCTTGTCGTGACAAGTTATCAACTTCCCCAAAATTGAGCCAACATATTCCTGCGTTCTGGCATTTACAATCCACATTTTATTGACATTCTAACAACAGGCAATACATTGTTTCCCCGACTATATACTCAGAATAAGAGTGGGAAATAAAAGTGATATCTCCCCCACACAAATTAATCCCCTTACGCAACTTTCTCCCTCTTGTTCCAAGCCAAGCCAACTATGTAAAATCCATCCCAATCCCTAGTGCCTTTCAAAACTATTTCTTAAAAAAAAAAAAAAAAAATCCTCAAATGATGAAAATTCAAATGCTGTCTTTTCACTTTTTATTTTTTTTAACTAATCCATGTCCTTGTTAGGGTCACGCTGCACATGTCGAGCAAGATGATCACTTTTCCTGGACCTTTCCTTCAACCCAAAGCGCCGTGTAAAACATCCTTCCTATCTCCCCTTACCTGCCCTGCTCTCTTCTTCTCCCCGCCCAGGATGCTCCATTTCCAGCCGGTGCCGGGACAGTTTGGGCCCGAGGTGCGGAAGTCAGGCCTCACGTGCTGGCGGGTGGAGAAGATGAAGGCCGTGCTGCTGGAGAGCTCCGAAATAGGGGCCTTCTTCAACGGTGACTCCTACCTGGTGCTGGAGAACCGAGGGGACCAAGGGGCGGACCTGCACATGTGGATTGGTGAGGGCCTAAGGATGGGTGACTTTTACATCTGTGTGCATGGGGGTGTGGTCGGGTGCAAAATGAGTGCGTCCTCCTTGTCCCTATTATATCAAACTAGCTTTGACTGAAACGAGCATGTAGCTCTGTTAGCCACAACAGCTAGCCAACCCACTGTGTTCACAACACCCCCAATTAGGGCCTTGTGGTTGGAAAGCAAATTAGCCTCTCTCTAATGATCACGGTACGGGAGACATGCCACTGGACCGGCGCGTAATTACGTGAGGAGTGAGGCAAATGAGATGGAGGAGGAGGATGAGAGAGAGATTGACAGAAACACAGAGAGTGAGAGAGAGAGAGAAAGAGAGAGAGAGAGAGAGAGAGAGAAAGAGAGAGAGAGAGAGAGAGAGAGAATAAGGGAGAAATGGTGGGGGGGTTCACAAAAGAGGGAAGTGATCCTTGGGGAAAAAGGGAAGGGCAGGTTTAATGTGCAGCCATTAAAAATGCAGGTGGCCTGTTACAGTACTCAAATGTGTCTGTTGTTTCCAGCATGTATCCGGTGCTTAGGTAACACTAAGCTGATTGTCACAGCATGGGGAGGGCTCTCTGTACTGTGGCCAGATGTGACCCCCCCCTTTTCATTGCAACGACCCCTGACCTGTGACCTCTTTGTTGTCGTCTGTCAACGGCTTGTTGAGTGTACTAGGGCATGGTGGTGCACTGACGCGTGGCCTTGTGTGTGTGTGTGTGTTGTCTTTCTGTTTGTTCTGTCCCGGCGCCCTTTCTCTGACATCGTAATCCCTCCAACAACAACATACCCTCATACAACAACATACCCTCCTCCGGTTCTCTTGTCTCTTCCTCTCTGTTCTTTTTTACTTTACTTCAGTTAGGACAACCTACAGTAACAGGGTAACACATTCAAAGTTAGCGTCAAGGGCATGCTGCTCTGAATTATTTTCCGGTCCATGGTTGTATTCTAACGCTGAATGAATAACCATGGTTCGGGAGCAGATTGCTTCAGTTTCCCCCAGGCGGATACTGAGGTGGGGTGTAGGTGTGTGCATAGCAACGAGTGCAGGAGCATATATAGTGTGTCACAGCAGTGAGAGGTTTGGAGGCAGTGTTGAAGTTGCTGATGAACTGTGGTTTACATTATACTAACGGGTGTCTGTGAATGGTTGAATGGCGTGACGCGGAGACTAGCTGTTGTCTGTGTTGCCCATCTGAACCATCTCTGCCACGGCGATGCCTCATTTGCATTTTACCATTACCATTACATTTGATTGTAAATTCAGTTGTTCCTAGTAATTTTTTTTGTATGGCTAATAGGTGCAAAAATGCCTCTAAAGGAAACGTTGTGTTAAAAGATATAAGAAGAACATCAATATGCTGCCCTCCTCTTCATCCGATCCTCCTGCCTCCCGCGCTCTCTTTCTCCCCTTCTCTCCTTTTCTCCTTCTCTGTTTGGTTTTCCATGCCGGGCAGGTGAGAAGTCATCACGTGACGAGCAGGTGGCGTGCGCCATGTTGGCCACCCAGCTGGACAACTTCCTTGACGGAGATCCCATCCAGCACCGGCAGGTCCAGGGCTACGAGTCCCCAGAGTTCATGAAGCTCTTCCCCCGAGGGATCAGCTACAAGGTCCGTACTGCATGGGGAGGGGGTGGAGAAGAGTTAGGCCGTAGGCTTGTTGCATTAAGAAAGCTTACATTTGTGCAAAGTCTTCTTGTATAAACGACGTCAAAGGAGAGATTTCATAGAAAACTCTCCCTGCATGGTTCTTTGTTTTCTTTACTAACACACATATACACGAACACACACACACACACACACACACACACACACACACACACACACACAAACAAACTGACACACACACACACACACACACACACACAGGAGGGTGGCGTGGAGTCGGGTTTCAGACGGGCTCAGTCGGGTTCGGGGCCAGTCCAGAGGCTGTACCAGATCAAAGGGAAGCGCAACATACGTGCCAAAGAAGTGGAGCTGAGCTGGCAGAGTTTCAACAAGGGTGACTGCTTCATCCTGGACCTGGGGGAGGTGAGCAGGTGGCTCGGGTCCAACCGTCTTATAGACACAGAGCGCAACGCGTCATCAGAGGGAAGACCACGCCCCCCGTGGGGGAAAACAATCCGCGAAGTTGAATGGGAGTCATTAAAGATCTTTAACAGAAAATGTCAACAACAGCTTA